>BJBW01013411.1:0-49433 GCA_004320125.1 Scolopax mira | reverse complement strand
TTTTGGGGGGGGGGGGGGGTTTGGATCTTAGACAAGGAAAAAAAAAATTAAAATTCTAGTATTGCCTTTCTAAAAGTGTAGAGATGGACTCAAATAGAAATGTTATTTCCAAATATTACCTGTAGAATTCTGATGGAACAAAGAATGAGATGAGAGGAAAACTGGAGATGTAGGCTACTTCTGATGTTTGGGTCCATCTCTCTGAATTCAGATGATTGGACAGAACCTGTCAAAGATTGACCCTTAATTATCTGCTTCTGGTAATAGGCTGCGGAAATAAGGAACTGTCAGTGATGTGTAGTCTGACTCTGTATATGACCATGGACATTTCTCTTTTCTGTCCTAATGTCTGCTATTCTGACCCTCTCACTACATTACAGATGCCTGCACAGGGGCAGAGTGGGCCATCTGCTCTGTGCATTGTCACAGGGAGTGAGCCAGTGCATAGAAGAAAACACCCAAATGAAAAGAAATCCAGTCTGATCCCAAGGTGGGAACTTGTTCTATGATGTCTGAAAAGAAGTGAAGTTGCGGCATGTGTGTTCAGCATGGGGGGATAAAAGCCACAGTGCCCCAGCCAGCCTGCTCTTCTGCTCAGCTTAAAAGCTGAAGTGCCGTGCTACATATGAGCTTATTTGAATGCTTTGCTGTGGGAAAACTTTTTCGTATTCCAGGAGGCATGATTGCCTCCCACTTGTGCCAGAATCCTGCCACTGATGAAACCGCCAGTGTTGAAAAATCTCTCTCTTATGTATCTGCTAGGAAATGCTGCTATAGAACTTAGATATAAAAATATCCTGGTTTAATTTTTTTTTTTATTTTGAAAATAGGGTCACCTTAAACTTGACAAACTTTCACAGCTTGAACAAGCAGGAAGCCCACATGGAGAAAAATGTCTCTGGGGATGTAGTTTTCAGTGAGTAAGTTCACTTGAGGCATGAGTCTTGGGTAGATTGATTTGATTCCATTTACTAATGCAAAATTTGACAACAGTAAAAATGCCTTCACTGTTTAATCTTCCACAAAAGGGGAAAAAAAAAATCAGAATACTTTTTTCTTTCCCAGAATAGCTAGCTGGCAGAAAACTTGAAAAATGTGAATCCTCTTCTTGATATCAAGTCACTTTGTTGATGAACAATGCTCCCAGCAAAAACTGGGAATGATACCAGACAAAGGATGCCCAGCATCATTATCTGCACTATGTATCAATAGTTGTGCTTTCTTGCTTATCAAGTGTATAACCTTGTGTGTCCTTAAAGTGTAAAAACAAAACACCCACCACCCTAAGGACACCTGGGACTGCACTTCTAAGAAGCTAAGAAAAATAAAAAGATTTTATTAAAATATTATGAATTATTGTTAACATATTTACATAATTTAATTCATCCCAGGAAACATCTTAAAGAATGAGATATTTTATACGTACAGTCATGAAGCTACTCTTTAATTTAATCATTTCACTGCTACAATCCATCAGTACAGTGGTTGCATGGGGGGAGGGCTGTGTGTGGAGGGGGTGGAATTTGCTTATTTTAGTAAGTAACAAGACATTTCCAAAGGAAATGCCATTAGATGTGATAGTTTCTGGCTCCCTTAGCCAACCCTGAACTGGAAAGAGTGTGTCTCCAAAAGATGCCTTTTTTGAGTGAACAGTTTAAAATGTTATAGCTAGTGGGCTAAGCAAACTGGATCAATGGTGTTACTCAAAAATTATTGCTGTGTTAGTAACTGATATTTAAGGCTTTGGTATTTCTTATACATGCTTCTTTTCTTGGGAGTGCTTAACTTGGCATTAATTTTGTTAGGCTGAATGCCATTAAAATAAGAAAATTGAAGCTCGCTTGTTCTTCTCATGTATAGAAGCAACATCTGAATTTGTAGAGTTGGAAGGGACCGTAGAGACCATCTAGTCCAACTCCCCTGCTGAAGCAGGATTGCCCAGAGCTAGAGCATGTCACTCAGGACTGCATCCAGGTGGGTCTTGAAAATCTCCAAAGAAGGGGACTCTGTTGAAGGTCTCTGAAATCTGTTGCTTTTTTAGTTTAAGCCACTTCTTTAGCATTTTTGCAATTATCAGCTATTAATTCAATAAGGACTTCTGACATTCCCGGTCAATTGTTTGCACAGTCACTGTTTTAAATAGAGATGCTATGAAAGTACAGAGGAAACCAAGGCTGAGGAAAGCAATATGATGTTAACAATGTCTTCTAGAAGAACTATTTTATCGTTTCTATTTTTACTAGAAGTAAAATCTTAGATAATCCTGAGCTGAGTTGAAAGGTGGAAAGAATTATAGCCTTGTGCTTGTGTGTGCTGTGTATGAGCGATGAGGCTTTTGTAAAATGTCTGTGTTTAATCACAGAATAGTTTTACTTGCAAAACCATGTGCATAAACAAAATCTTGTGTTTCAGAGCAAAAATGGGGCTAATTGTGTTGCTGCCAAGCAAATCTGTTTGACAGTATGTACATTAAAAGGCCATTATGCTAGTGAGGAAACATACTGAGGAATCCTGAAAATTGCTTGTCAGGAAGTGTTGCGCTCTTGGGGTGACCAGATGCTTGTGTGAACCACAGGTGCAGCGTTTCAACTTCTTGCGGTTTTAATCTTTGAGTTTTGAATTCAGGAACACCTGCATTTCCTTATCACATCTGTCTGCTTTGCCATCTCTATTTTCCCCTCTGTCAGCAGTTGGCTACCAGATGAGCTTTAGATGAATAGCATTCACCTTACTTCATAGTTGTTTTATGATGCTGGTTAGATGAAATAGTTCCAGCAGATACTCTCAATAAGCAGAGGCCTGTACTCTCTGCAGTTCATTGAACCCATATGTATGAGAACAGCTGGAAAGATGGGTTTGCTACCTGAGGCCAATGTTTGTGTTGCCAACCGCGACTCCAGCTTGCTGACCCTTGTATAATTCATTGCAGTTGAGGAAATGTTGCTCACACTATTCCATTTTGTGATGAATGGCATTACTTAAAACTGATAGTTTTGTAAAGCAGTGGTGACTTCCCATGTCTGACAGATGTGAACAAAGAACACAGTCAATAAATATCGCCATGTACTAAAGGAAGATTCACTGCTCTGACTTGAGGGGGAGGAATTTCAATGCAAACAGAAAACAGGTGGAGAAGAAGCTGGTTCAAAATTACAAGTTAGAGGTTATGCACTTTTGTGGGGATTCATGCATTGCAGGTCTCTGAATAATCCAGGTATAGTCCTGCAGGTACATATTTCAATCCAGCGTTGTGAAACAGTTACTGTTTCACTGACACTCTTACAGTAGCCAGGAAAATCATTTCAGTGCCCTTGCTGAGCTTAGACTTCCATGGAATGTTCCCAGAAAGGCCTCAGGAAGGCCTTGTCTAGAAATATCTTCTATTTAGTGGTATTGCTTTTGGGACTGTTCTTCAGACATTTCCTGGTGCATTTCTATTTACAGTTGTTTCAAAAATAAGAATGAGTGTTTCCATGTTTGTGCAAAAGAGTATCTGACCTGCTAACCAGTTTCCCTGAACTCCCTGAGATGTCCTTGTTAGACTTTGCTATAGGCCTTTGCCCAGGGTTCTGTTGAGAGAGATTAGAGCCAGTTGATTGAATCCATAAGAAGGGCACAAAGGCAGATTCTTTGAAAGGTCAGGGATATCCATAAGGGGCCATTAAGAAACTAGAGAGGGGAACAAAGAAGAGAAACAAAGAGTGTTTTAGCAGGTTTCTGTGAGAGACCCTAGCAGAGATTACTATAGTCTGAGCTATGAGGATAGTGCCTGGGGAGGTGGAGTTGAGTAGATACCTGTATGGCTTGGAGGTGGTACAAAGAGAGCAGGTGATAGGCTTTGATGATGAACAAAGTGAGGTAAGTGGTGGAAACATACAGTGAGAAGGAAGCTAGAATCCACATGAATATGAACACTTCTGTCATGGAACTGGTATCCCTATGCTTTTACAGCATAAATGCAAAAATTATGTTGTTGATCATAATTATATAAGAATGTAAAGCGCACACAATCAGTTTGTATTTGTCCACATTTACTCCATAGTAGGTGTGCAGTTGTTTCACAGTCTCCTGCTTTAACCTCTTGCTGCTTCATGGGGTTATAAAGATAAATTATATAAAAAGATATAGAACATTATGAATATCAAACTGATCCAAAGTCCTTTTGAAGGTTGAAGTGTGGATTGATGCTTGCCTCCTGTTCTTTTTTGGTGTTAACAGTGCACCAACTCTGATATGGCAATTATTTCCCCAGAAATGTTTCATATCATTTAACTGTAGCTTTTACTCAAGAAGTGAAATAATTCTTCTCCATAGTCCCCATTCAAAAATCACATAAAATCCCTTTGCTGAAAGGGTCTTAAGAAGGTGCCTGAAGTTATGTCCACAGACTCCAGTAGCAAGAGAAATATAAGTATCTGTATAGGCAGTGGCTGAAATGGGACCAAAAAACAGTTAAGAAATTAATATATACTTTGTTTTTGATCCTCGGTAGCTAAAGCTTGCTACGCTGCAGAAGTCAGTCTGTAAAAGTATATGCAATAAACTTATATTTGAGCCATGTCCGTCTTGCTTGTGATAGGAGAGAGGAAGATAAAGGCTTCTCACCTACAGGCTATGAATACTACAGCAGCCTGACCCTCTGCACAAAGTTCTGAAGATGTGCTCTTCCTCACCCCTGACTTGGCCCCAGGTAGGCCAGCAGGGATGCTCCTGAAGTTGCAGGTCTAATTTAAGCAGCCCTAACAAAGTAGATCAGACGCTTGTGGGCGCAGACGGTATGTTTGGAGTTAGGTTGAGGAAAGGCAACTCATTTGATTTTTGCTTTGCTTTGTTGTCACTAATGTTACATCTACTGAAATCAAAGTTTCAGAACTGAAATGCAGTTGTAGTGATTTCTGCAATTCTCTCTCTTGTTTCTTTATGTTGTAGTGCATAGCCACAAGGGGCTGAATTAAGGTTGTCTAGGCAGCTTTTCTGTGCTTAACTTTGTAATTAAGCTGCTTTAAAAGATTTCCCAATTAAAATACAAATAAATAAGCCACCATAAAAAGTGAAATCAAGTGAAACTGAATTGATACTCATTCGGGTAGTAGCAATTCTTTTAGATTTATTGTATAGATCTGCACACCTTGAGTTTGCTAGTCTGAAAACAATGGTTGTCTTTTATCTTGCATGTGAACCAGCTGGCAGAATAGGAGGAGAAATTTTATTATTATTACTGTCTCTGGATTTCACAGTCGTTTGCAGCAAAAAACCATGGAGACTGGGGCCTCCTCATTTGAATTGCAGGTGCTGAGCTGAGGCGTTCTCCAAGGACTGCCCACTCTTTTACTAGCAGTGGTGTGCCTCTGGATTTTCCGGGATGTACTATCACTTTCTGTTTGCAGACTTCCCCAAGAGAGCCTTTTCATTGACTTTGCTTTCTAGAGATGTCAGCCTCGTTGGGATTCCTGCACAATAAATCTGGAAATCTTGGTCACTTTCCAGTGAAGGATGGGGCTGAACAGAACTTCACCTGCCTTTGGTGCGCCCACTAACAAACCATACCTGAAATGCAGCAAACTGTTCCTCCTATGTGCAGTTCAGAGAAGTTCAGAGAAGAGAAAGGAGAAAAGGGAATGCAAAGATGGGAAGAAGGAGCACATGGCAGAGGAAGAGGAGTGACGGACACTTGGGGAAGCGAGATGATGGGACCAGGTGTTTCTTTGCCAACATTCTTCCCTCTTCCCAAGCAAGACGAAGACACTACTGCCCTTGTACACTGCATTATTGGGAGGTGCTAGAAGTTAGTGCTGTGTTGAGGAAATAGGGAGCAGCGGCTTCTTTCTGCTTTGTGGCTCATAGGTGTATTCAGTGCAGATCAACTGCTACAGTTCCTTTGGTGATGATAAGAAGCCTGCGATGGGACCTTCAGGAGTTTGGGCAAGCTGCCGAACTCTTTTTGCAGAAGCAGTGAGAAAGGGGAAACTGATTCTACACTTTACATCTCTGTCAAATCTGAATGGAATTTCACGCAAGAAAGAAAAGGCGCTTCAAATCCTGGAGGGCTGAATGACAAAGGCCTTTGCCCACAATAGAGATGTGAGAACTTTTTAAAGGTGAGGTCACAAATTTCTCTAAAATTGAAAGCGTTAAGCAGCATAAATAGAAAAAAGTAATTTACCAGATCCTCTGGTAATATCAATACACGTGCTGGTGTGTGTATATATATATATGTATTATAGGTGTGTGCATGTATCTGTATATTTAAATATAATACTATATATGAAATAGAACTACCCAAGGTGTCCACAGAGTGACTGATGTAGCATTAAATGTCATAGCTCCACACCATGCTTATTAAGACAGAAACAGCAGCAAAAATGGATCTGGAAACAAAACCAAAACAATGCCATTAAAATAACTAAAAAATCTTGTATTTTTATCTTGAATTTTGCAGTTCACTTTCTCTGTCTGTTTTGTCCTTTTTTTTTTTTTTTCATGTCTGGGTTTAGAGGCTGAAGTCCTTAGGGAGGGCTGCATTTTCTTGGCTGTGTGACACAGCACACTTTTGAAAGTTAATGACTACTGTGAGAAATGAGTATTCAGTGAAATGGCATTTTCATGATTGCAGCTTCTGTTACCAGTGATAACCATCATCATATGGAAATCTCAGGATCCAGGATGTGGTCTTGCATGCCTTACAAATGCACCTACAAGAACCTGTGGGAAGGCACCAATTCTGCAAAGTAATTGGTCACTTATGAAAATAAGAAGAGAGGAATCTAAGGCATGCACATCTGTTGTTGGCATGTGTACAGACTTGACACCTCGACAGAGTCCTGGCCCTCACCAAAATTTTACTAATCTCTCTCTGTTTGACCCATTTCATGTAGTTAAGTACATTTGAAGTCTAATATTAATCACTGAGAAACTGTTGCATTTGGTAGTAGTGCTTATTCCTGGCATCTGATACTGAAACACGTGGAGGAATGGCTGAGTGAAAGGGGGCACGATTTGCGTGCCCAGTCTTTGACTTGGATAAAGGCCCAGAGATGATTGTGAACTGTCCTTGACGGGTAAGATGTGAGGAAGGGAGTAAGGAGTAAGCAAAATGAGCAGAACTATGCTCGGGAGATAGGAAAACTCTGCTGCGCTTGGACAAGAACTTTACACTAATTGTGTGAGTGCTCTATTTGTGTGAACAGAAATTGTAAGCCAATCCTAGAGCTGTCACTAGCACCTGCTCTGCTTGTCTCTCTATATAAACTCTGTGAAAACTTGAATAAAGGGAGAACGATCATACTCATATTGAGGTCTGCCTCCTACTTGGGCAGAAACATAGGAGATTAAGTACAGACATGTTGATTTTATTAGACAATTGCAGATATAGACTTATTTGTTGCAAATGCATGCAATTACACAGTTTCGTGCACAAAAACATGACCTGGTACAATGTATCTGGTAGCAATGTATCTAACACTTTTAACTAAAAGCAAGAATCTGTCAGTAGCTGTAAGAAACAATTTTCTCTTGGAAATTTAAAATTATACTGGACACCTAGCAGAGGGCCACTGCTGTGGAACCAAGCAGTGGAATACACTTCTTTGCAAAGCAATATATTTCTAATTCATTTGAACTGCAATCTTTTGAAGTAAAGATTATCAAATTATTTATCATCTTGTTGTCAATACTGATAGAATATCTTTGTGTAAATGTGTCATTTATAATCCTTCTTAGACCACTATTTTATAGACTTTTAGGGTGTTGGGTTTGGTTTTTTTTTTTTGGTGAATCTTAAAAATAGTAGGAAGGGCAGCAGTCCCTACAGACAATTATTAGATCCTGTTATTCCTGAGCTCAGTGTTAATAAAGGGAAACAACTTTCCATGCAATGCATCAATAGTTTCTGGAATTTTTGATTATTTGTTGAATTAGTTGAAAAGGTAATTTTCGCCATAAACTTTCTGCTATTTTTAGACATTTTCCATGCACAGGAGAGAAATATTTCTGTTTTTCTAGCAGTGGGATTTCAAGTATAATCTGTGAAAGGGTAGGGTATTATTGAATTGGTGTGACAGTGGTGCTGTGGCTGTGAGCACAACATGTGCAGTGCTTTATTGGATGTGACTTTCACCCACAATGTGTAGCCGAGTCTCTTTTTTTTTTGTTTGGCTCATAGCTTGGAGGGATGGGGCACCTCCAGTTACTGGTGGATGACTGACACTAGAGAAACTAGCCTGTTTCAGATCATGAGATAGCTGTATTGTAGCTCCTACAAAATAGTAAGATGCTGTTCAGTGTCTGTGAGAAAGGTTGAGGAGAGAACTGCAAAAGGGAATTTGGAATAAAACCTGATTTCTGTGAGAAGCAAAGAAAGAATGTGGAAAAGAGATGTTTTAATGTGAAGGGTGAATGAGCGGATACATACATGAGAGGTGTATGAAACTTCTGACAAAGGATAATAAGGATGACTATTAAAAATAACAAGGAATTAAATATACATAGAAATGAATGTACATAGAAATTAAAAAAGAAAGGAAATGAGGAGAGGGTGAATGGAAGGGCAAAAATGAGAAATGTGAAGACACAACATGTAAAAGGGTTATAAAGAAGAAATAATGCACATTGATTGTGGGTTAGAGGATTTGGGGATTCTTTCCTTATTGAACCTCCATGAAGAGATTTTATGCTTTCATACATTTATGAAAAATTGATGCTGCGTTAATGGTAATGAACTTTCATGGGTTGTCATGAAAGTTGTTGTGGTATACATGGACTCCTTGAAAGGCCTCAAATATACAGTCTATAGGCAAACTGTTACAGACAAATCTGTCCTTCAACATCTTTTCACAAGTGTTAAAACAGTATCTTCACTCCAGCTCAAACATGGGTCACTGAAATGAACAGATGCTCTAAAGTTCAAGATTATTAATCATCTTGGTCCTCACTCAAGATCTAAGACAAGGTCTGTACTCTGAAATATGTTCATATGTTTAATACTATTGCTGTTTGAGGGCTGCGTACCATGCACAGAAGAATATCTGTGAGCAAATAAGAGTTGACAGTGGCAACAGGAATCGTGACTAAAAGTATGACAAAATTTTGCTGATATTCAGATAAATCCTTAGATAAATCATAACTTTTTGGGGTAGAGAAGTGGAACTGGTAATTAGGCCTTTTCTGCAATTGAGACATGATTCACACTGCAGAGGTTTTCAACAGAGTCAGAAATGTGGGTATGTCTCCCATGCCTGTTGAGGTTTGCTTTGCTGTGACTTCTTAGCCCCCTCTGCTCTGCCATCACCAGGAGACCAAGTGCCGTTTTCCAAAAGCAGGTGTGTATCTATCCAAAAGTAAAAATTCAAGCAATTCCATTCATATAGTTAGTTGCACGGGGAGCTTTTGATTTCATATGTCAATCTTCAGAGCAATGTCCCAAGTCAAGGTAGTTTCAGTGCTAATCTCAATGTCTCCCTGTTTTTGACATCAGATCAATGTTGTCAGTTTTCTGTCTGTTAGTTAGAAACTGAAGTGATTTGAGGAATAAGTGGCTTCAATTTGTTTTTAAAATATCAGTGAAAATTTCCCTGAATATTTAGAGACTCTGAAGTCATCAAAATGAGACATCTTGGAAAATACAGTTAATCCCATGAGAACAGAGCTAGATTTGAAATACTTTGGGTTTGACTATTGGACATTTAAATTTAGTAATTTGCTGAGCCTGTGTTAAGCTCAGCCTGACATCTTTGTGCTTCCTAGGCCATTGGTTGGACAACATGGTGGTGCTTGGCTTTATGAACTAGTTAATAACATCATTTCACCCAGCCTTGTTTACCTGGACTCATCTCAGAAATTCATAGCCACGATTCTGTGTTTAATTACTCTTTCCTGTAGTATAAATTGTGGCTATATGAACATAATCATTAGATTAGGTATGGTATCTGAGGTTTTCAAATTTCAGTAGGTAAATCAAAATTTTCAGCATGTACATCTTGTAGTTTGTGGGATTATATGCTTTTAAAATACTCATGCTTCTGAAATACTCATGTACATTCATTTTTTATCAAGTCATTTACTTCTAAATTTGTTCTGTGAATGAAATACAGCAAAGCTTTTTGACTTATGTAAGAAAGTGTTAGTTTTAAGTGGAGGTGTAAGCAAAAACTTTTTGTGAAAGTGAGAAAGACATACTCATAAGAAAGAACAATGCTACTGCTAAAAATGTCCAAAAATATTTTGAGGTACCGTTCACAGAGCAATTTTATACTTCATGGGCCACAAATAAGGCTCATTGGTGCTTTACCCAAACAGATAGAAGTGAAAACCAAGAGTAGGTGAGTATCACAAGAGTGAGCCATAGTCATCAGCATTTGGTTCATCCCATTTGGTAGCTGTTCCTGTGTTGCAATGAGACCGACAGTTGCTTGAGACAGGCTCTTCTCTTCTGGCTTGCTCTTGAATAGGAGAGTTGTGGTCCCAAGGAGTCATAGAAAACAGTTCCTGGAAATAGACAACTGGGACAGATGACAGCAACAGGGGAGGTTAGAAATGAATGCTAAAATGGAGTGAGAACCCCTATCTGTGTCTGTATGTCATTAAAATGTATGAAGGGAGACATAGACACATGCATGTAAATGATTGAACTCATTGTGGTTTAAAAAGCAGCTAATAGCTGAGAATTATCTAAGCAAGTAAGGTTAGGGGAAAGGTATTGATTTTATGTCACACAAACATAGGTAGAACATCTGAGCATTAAATAATGTTCCCAGGGCACTTTTCAGTGTGACCAGCTGAAACAGAAGAGCACAACATATTTAATGATCTGTAGAACACAGCTTCCTTGAGGTCAATAATGTGTACTTAACCTTTAGGCTTGCCATGTTGTCTGCTTGTCCAGTTGGTTTATGAAGTGTATGTTAACGTGATGGGGGATTTAAGGCAGTGATAACTTGATCTCTCAAACATTCATTGCTGTTGCACGTAGATGTTGAACAAATCCATTGTGAATACTGCCTGGCTTTTCCCGATACAGCCTGCAGCGACTGCTGTTCCTCATACACAGCCAGGCAGCTCTGAATACCAGTCAATAGTACTTATAATGTGAACAGAAAGATAGCTATTTTACTCTGGTTTTACTTTAGCTCTACTAATAGACATTAAAATCAAAATAACCTGTTCTGGCTGTCAGCCTTTGTAAGCAGACTCATGCTTATTTGGTGGCAGAAATAGCGATTCATTTGTTTTAAAGAACAAAATCAAATAAGAAATACAGGCAAAACTTCAGTTAGCAGCAAGCGTGCCTCAGTCAAGAGAAGACTAAATATTTTTATTAAATGATCCATATTAGACAATAACGTTTAAATTTAATCATTTAATTGCCAATTCAAATTAGCCTTTCTTATATAAAAGCTAAAATCAGACCTTTGTGTGAAGCAAGGTTACTCCTGTCTCTGTGGAAGGGTCACTAAATGAGGTATCCCAGTGTATCAGCAGTATTCACTGGGGTACTCCTGCAAATAAATTTAGGGTATAGTATGTTCCTGCAATTTTAATATGGATGGTTCTTACCTACCTTCAGAGGATAAATATATAAAGTGCAATATCTAAAATGAATTTCTTCAAAGCTGATTTCAGTTTAGATTTTGCTTCAGCAGAGGGTGCCCCTCAAACGCTTAATCTTACTGCCTCTTGAAATTACAAGAGGTGGAGTGTGATAGTGTTTAGAGCTCTCACCCGCTGTTACAAACAGCAAATTGTGAGTGTCCTTCACATGGCTTCCTCCCCCTCCTCCACAAATAGATGTGTTGACTTAATGCTATGGGACTTAGACCCATAGCTGAGTTACTACAGCTTCATAAGCAACTGTTCAACTGTTGAGCCAAGGAAACAAATTTTTCTATTCTTTTTATCTGTTACAAATGCAAGGTAAAACTTGTTTGCTTAAATCTTAATTTATACTCCCATGACAGATTTTACCTCCCTGTTACCACAAGCTAGGAATGCAAATATGTGCAATTACCCTAGATCTTTAAACTGCATTATACTGATGTAGAGATGAAGCCTTTGCTCAAGAACTGGAACTCCTGAGGACTTCTCTTGCAATCCTTCAGGTTTCTTCAGAGCTTCATAAGACCTTATCCTCAGCTTTTAACTGTCTTGGTCACAAATAGCAGACACAGGAGGTGCAGCCCATTACCTACAGTAGGCATATGCTAGATGAATATACTGTCTCCGTTTTTCAGTACGTGACTCTACATACATGTATATGAAAAAAAAAAAAAGTGTGTGAGTAGCAAACCAACCTTTCTTTGAGCATGTCAGGCCCCTGCTTAGCCAGTATCCCTGTTTGTGCAGAGCTCTCAGGACACAGATTCACTTGTATAATTTCCGTTGGGTGCATTTTTTATGCTCATATAAGACTATTTTTGCTTAAGGTTTCTATAGTAGTATAAAAGGTGAGAGCAAGGCTCAAATAGTTTGTGTGTTTCACCCACCTTCTAGAATATACCACTGTATCTTAATTAAAGGCACTCATAGTTAGTAAAATAAGAGAATTTGCGTAAGTGTTAAAGGTTTCTTATTCTGCTTTACCTTCTTGATATTGTGGAAATTCAAGAGGCTGACAAATCTTTCCATTGTTTCAGTAAATTGTGTCTTTTTTTTTTTTTTTTTTTCTTCCTCCCCAATACGATGCCTGGAATCATTATGTTAGTTTCCAGGCTGCTACTGTTTAAGTTATGGTATTTGACTGTCACCCATCATCACAGACACATCAGTCTATAAAAACTATAAAAACAACCAATAACAGATTACATCTAGGGTATAGCATCTACTGCTTGTGGTATATGAAGCAGAGGCTTAAGAAGGGAAATAGACAAGCCTAGAGTTGACCTCAGGCTTCACTTAGATTTTCCATGTTTGTGTCCTTTCAGTTGGATATGTGTGGCATGTTCCAATCCAGCAGATCCCCCTACTCCTGAAGTTGGGGGAGACAATGGACAGAAGTTGGGAGGAAGGAAGTTGCATTTGTCCATCCCCTAGTGAGGTAGAATTTGTATGTCTAACATGCTAGCCCCTCTTCAGCTGATGCAGATACTGATGAAGAGCTAATCCAGCTAGTGTAAACTCCAGGCTTAAGGCAATTTTATGTAATCTTAAACTGAGTTAGACTGTGGCCATCTCTGTGAATCTACTTGTTTTCTCACTCCTTATGAACTGAGCAAAGCTCATTGGAAGTTTAGGCCTCTGGGTTTGTGTCTTCTCTGCTTCAACTTGATGTTGTGCATGGCTGGAGGTGGCTGTCCACAGCTATTACATCATTCCAGTTGTGTTAGTGAAATGTGGTGAAATTGCAAAGTAATATCAGGGCTTTCTGTATGAGGTGCCCTACAAACTCATTATGAGAGACTCCTGGAGAGTCAAAACCGACAACAAATAGAAGCTGTAAAGTAGAACAAGGGAAGAAAGAGGTGTATGGAAATGTGGTACGAAATAAATTGGTGACTTGACCAGAAAGGGAAAAACCAAGTCACTGCTTGACAAATGTATTTAAGAAGAATAACTGATTCAGTCATTCAGATGCCTCTGTGAGTGCTGTCCTAACTAGATGGACAATCCATGTTCTGCATGTCTCTGCTTTTCTGCCTGAGCAGCAAGCCATGCAAAACAGGAACTTTAGTGCTGTGCTGAACTCCAGCTGATATCTCCTGCTCTGAATGTTGTGTCTATTCTGTAGCTAGTAGCCAGATGTATCATGCTGCTCATAGTAAAGAATGAATGTCATAATTCTGTAGAGTTTTATTTTTCTGGGAAAGATTTACATCTTTCTTACAATGGAGCCATAGTTCAAGTGTAGAGCTGGTAGTCAATAGACTGCAAATTCTGTTTCTAGCTCCGCAAGAAGGTTGTGTGTGACAGAACCTCGAAGTCTGTGGTTCATCAGAGCACTGAGGCATCTGCCTTCACTTAAGCAGCAAGAAGCCACCTTGATTTCTGTAGAGTTGTGGTATTGTTTTGGAAATGCTTGAGTTCCTTGCTGGATAAGGGCACATTGGTGGCATGGAACTGCAAACTTCATGTGCGTTTGCTTCCCAAGTAAACTAAAGAGGATAATTCTTTGTTTTCAGCAAAATGTCATCATCTCCCAACTCCAGATGATGGGCAGAGAGGAAGAAATGACAATGTTTTTGTAATTTCTCTCTCTATCTAAAAGATTTTATAGAAGCATTGTGACTTTTGATTTTTTTTCTCATCCTTTCTAAAGCACAGTATTGTCTCTCTCTCTTGCTTTCCAGAAGATTGGTGTTGAAGTAAAATATAAAATTCTAAGGGTATTTCAAAACACAGATAAAATTAGTATGGCTGCCAGTTTTCCTATTCCTTTTAATTTTCTTTCTCCTTTTTATATTTTTGAGTCAGCTATTACTTATGTTTATTAGTAACTGACTATGCAAACCTTGATTGAAAAAAATCTGAATGTAATTTGAGTGTTTGATAACTTGTTAGAAATTGGAGGTGTGATTCTATGAAAACTTTTATCTAGAGAAATGTCTGTTTCCATATGAGTACTTCTATTGATTTATTCCTGTATACGAACGTTGGAAAGATAGAGCTATAAAGTTATGTTGTATGTACATGATGCTGAGCTTTTCAGGGGAATTTCTCTCATAGGAAGGGAATATTTTCCCACAATGCCCTTTCCCCCTACAAGTAATCTGTCACTGTATAATTAAATGGTAAAGTAAATAATGTTATTATTTCTGAGCATGGACACAGCGCACACAGTAACAAATCAGATTCAAAAAATAGCTGATGAGAGGATTTGTAGAGATCCTTGATGCAAAGTTTTAAGTACAGTACAACCAGATACCTGCTCTAAATTGGCTGCCACTGTAATTAAAAGTATAAATGTTTCAAGCTGAATACATCCTATTAGTAAGATTTTAGGAAACAAAAATTTAATTTATTCACATTCGATATGGTCTGTAAATGCCACCATTATACGCCTTCCTCTGGTCTTTGATTAGCTATGGATTAATAAAACTTTTATATCTTCTTTGTCAGCCTCATTATGAACTCTGTTTTTGCATACTGTTACTATTAAATAAATGAATTAGTGTCCAGAAATGTGTCATGCATATTACCTAGCAGCAGGAAGCATAATACAGTGGTCAGCTCCCCAGGAGCATTATAAATCCTAACACGCTCAGTAACCTGCTCATGTGGACCTATTAAAAGCTTGATGATTTAGTGAAGCAGTATTTATGCTTAACAATGGAATTTTAGTTAATTCAAAACAAAGTAAATCATTTCCAATTACAGTATTTGAATATTCACAGTAGCTATACAGGGATGTGTAATGTTGCTGGGAAAAAAAAAAGAGAGAAAAAAGAAAAGGCATTATGAAGCTTGACTGGAATTTAGCGTTTTGAGTGGTTGTGGTACCTCAACATTAAATGAACACCAGTGTTTGTAAAACATGTTTATTTGATGTAGCTGCTTCACTAGAGAGATTAAGGAAGCAGAGCCTAGAATGGGCAAACTATTTCCAGAGACTATATGAAAACTTCTATGACCAGGAAGGCTCCTGAAGTTTAAGCAGCAGTGATAACCAGAGAGGCACCCAGCCCTGGTGTGATGGAGGGTGTACTACAGTGTGTACACACAGGGCAGGGGTGACCATTGGTGATTTGTGATCAGTTGAATGGTATTTCTCACATCTGAGCTGCCCACACACTGTGCAGTGGGGCTTGCAGGTTGTCTGAAACTGGAGCTGTTGGAGGAAGCAAGTGAGAGCATCTGTCGAGTTATCCTGGGACTCTGCTGCAGGAAGATGAGGGATTGATGGGGAGAGGCCAAGATCTGTGGAATGTCTTACAGCTTCTTTCATGTGTAACCAATGTACTATGTATGTATATATGTGTGCATACACATAAATGCACCCATATTATTTACGGTATATGGAAGATCAGATTATTCCTTCTGAAAACAGGCTAATGTTTTACAAGTCTGTGTTTTCAATGCAGATCTTCAGAGGTCTGGCTATGCCGTAAAATGTTGATATGCTTCAAGAAAGGTTTTTCAGTGAACTTAAGAGCCCGGTGTCTTTGATTTCACTAGGAATTAGGGTTTCAGTTGCTTTCCTTAAATACCACTTTAGTGCTTATTTACAACTATGGACTACTTTGTCTGCATGTCCATCAGGTCAGCACCTCCAGCCTCATTCAAGGTCATGTAGCTTAGGCTTTGAGATACCCAAATCACTTTTGAAAAGTGGACTTGGGCTTCTAAGTTTGGTAGAGTAGTTTAAAGAAAATATGATAAATAGGGTGTCATGAAGATATGAAACCCAATGCACTGTTGTGCAGTGAGAATGAAGCTGATGATTTTAAAAATATGAAAATTGCTTAAGTATCTGCAGGGTTGTTTTAAAAATGCTGCTAAGTCCCAACATACAGATTTTATTTTTGTTTGTTATGTTGTGGGTTTTTTGTGGATTAATGCCTTAATTCTGCTTACAGATCTTGATTAATCTTGTATGCATTTTAACTTCCTTTTGATTGGCTGGTCACATTAAATTGTAGATTTTCTTATCTCCTCCTAAGAATACTGGAACTGACAAAAGGGAAATAAACTTGGGGAGGTTATGAAAACATAATTTCTTAAGGCTGGTGAAATATAGTCAAACAAACAAACATCACATGAAAGCACAGAACTGCTATAAGACCTCTTATTACCTCTGCTCAGCTGACTTGCATGGTACAGTGCAGTCTGAAGGTAGAGGAATAGGCCATGTGCTGCTTTCTGGGTAGCTTTTATATCTTAATTTATTCTCATTACTTTTTACAAATTTATTCTGACATTTTCCTTCATGAGTGACATTTGCTGTCTTCAGATACAGTTACATAAACCTGTTGCTATTAATCAGGATTATATTATTCCTACAAGTGCCAGTCTGACTCTTGCACTTTTCAGGCCTTGATTCTATTAATAATCTTAAAAATATCGGTATTTGTTCCTTGTGGCATATTGGTCTCAGCATAATGATTTCCATTTGAAGATAATGACAGTCATGTGACATTACCTAATTAATAAAAAGTCCTGAGGAAGAGATTCGGGAATAGATGAATCATTAAAAACAGTGTGTTCTTGCTAAAGTCTTGTATGGTATCCTGAGAAGTGTTTCTTTGTTTGTTTTGGCAGTTACATTACCCAGTTTAGCCACGTGCTGCAATGGCAAATTAACAATCTTATAGCCACAGAAATAGATCAGTGAAGGGTCACATATCTCATAGGAAGAATAAATCCGGACAATCCAGTATGAGTAATAGGGATGCTATAAACCATAAAAACTGAGATGGTGTTCATTTGTTCAAAAACCTGTTTAAATGCCTAGGAAAAGTTCTGTGGAGGTTCCTGCTGTGTCCTCAGTGTCTCAAAACTAAGGACTGACACCTGGTGCTAAGGGTATTCGAGGAGCACATGCAGAGGGCTGCTGATTGCATTTGCAAGTAATTGCCAGCATTTGTGAAAGCTGCTGTGGAGGTGTGACCTCAAAGGCATTCAGAAGAGTAAGGTGGTCTTAATTAGCAGTCATTCAAAAAATTCTAGGAGACTTATAAGTCTTTCTCTCCTCACTATTTTTTTTCCTCACATTTTTTTAATTATTTTTTTTTAAAAAACCTCTTTCTCAACCCTGGAGTCATCCACTTAACCAGTGCAGTGACTTGGAATGGTCTTCTATTTAATGATGGCAATAAAAGGAAAGGAAGGAGATTGTATTAATGTGTAATCTTCTCTATAGGATCCAGCTGGTGACACACTGCATCAGTTTGTGTGGCAGGTGTGAGTTTGTAGGCACTCTGAGGTGAAGGTGCTGTGCTCAGGAGAGTTTGCTAACCCCCTGGAGAAGACACTGATCTGACATACAGAATGTGTGTGGTCTAGGACTAAAATGTGCTCAGCTCACAAGGGAGGCAGCTAGAAGGAAATGTTTCTATTGATACAGTCCTCATCTTCAAGGAGAGACTTCTCTTGTGAGATTTTTGAGGTCTTGATCAGAGGCAGAAGGTGAGTAAATTCATTTTGGAATTAACATGATTGAAACTGTAGTGAGAGGTGGGCCTGTGTCTGTGTATTAATTTTTGTAGTGGTCATTAAGAAATTGCATGTGACCATGTTGTGCCTAAAGTCACTTGAATTCTGCTGGTACTGCTCGAAGTTCTGACACCTGCCAGGATGTGTGTGAATTAACTGTCTTTTATTCCTTTACATAAATGGCCTGTAATGTATATTTTCTGTAATTTGTTCTCATTCCCTCTGATCATGAGCCACATACTATATGGAAAGGGAGGAAAAGAGTATCTAAGGTGGGGCGGAAATCTTTGCTGTGACTCTGACAATAATTACTAAGTTTAGTTCTGTTTTTCCTGTTTGTTATACTTATGGAACAATCTCAAGCAGTTCTAAGAGCATTCATTATTAGAGCCATGTAATGTAAGCTAATGCAATTGTTAGAAATCAAATAAGCTTTGAGGCTTCTATTTAGGCTTGTTTGTTCCTTCAGAACAGGAAATGATTTGGTCTTAAAAACTGCTGAGGAATGTTTAGTGTGTTTTGTAGGAATATGTACAGCCCTTTTTCATTTTAATTAAACTTTATTATGTTCAGTCAAAGGAAACAAACACAAATAGGTTAACCCTAGCCAAATGCATTAAATCAAATATAGCAAGTATGAGCATTATCCATTCATTGTTGTTTCAGAGTTACTCTTGATTGTCTAAGAAATCTTACAAATTGGAAAATTATTTATCCGTCAGTCTCTTACAAACCATGAATTTGAATAATATATATAAATAATAATACTGAATGCATTTCCGTCTCTTGATTTCTTGTTCCTGTGAGAGCAAAGCTAACTGGGCTTGCTATAGAAATATTTTTTTAAAAATAATTGCAGTTCAGTGCAGAGTATGAATCCAGTCTAAACTTCTCAGACATCCTGGTTTTCTGTCAGTTTCTCACAATATGTTCTGTCACCTTTGACAGAAATGTATTGATCTAGATCCTCACAATGTGCAAGTGATTGTGGAGCTGAGACTCTGAAATTAGAGATTCCCAACCTCTAAACTTTCAGAAGTGCTTCTGTTATATGCCTGTAACTGCTAAAACTCTTTAAAAAGTCTTCTAGGTCCCTGCTAATAAGCTGTCCTACCTGCGGGGCTCTTAGATATCATCACCTGTGCATTCTGAGGTTCTTGTCCAATTCATTCATCAAGCAGATCTTTCTGTGTCTGTGCAATCTGGGGACATATTTTGCTTCTCAGGAGAATGAAACATGCTGTGGCTTCTGCATGGATTGGCTTTGGAAACTCTGGAGTTTTGTTCATAGTCATAGGACTGATCTGCTTCAAAGCAACAGAACGCAAAAGCACAAATTGCGGTTTATTTGTAAAACTAGTTTATATGTTGCTTATAGATACCTGCAAAGCTAGGGAGCTTCAGTTATGCTTTGCATTTGGTTACACTTGTTGATCCGCATTTCTAAGCCCACCTGTGAATTGCAACATGCTTTTTTTTTCTTCTCTGGCTTGTTTAAGAAAATGGAAGCTGTCTGTTGTATTAAGATCCACACGCTAGGTACTCTCCAAACTGAATTTGTTTGCATCCATTTTTCTCTGGCATTGTAAACACAGTTATTTTTTTTCTTCATAATACCTTATGTCTATCTGTGTATGTCTGTGTGTATGGACATACATACGCACAGTTCCTAATAGCATAAGAAATAAATGGGCATATTTCACTGGCAATGGCAGCATGCTAGAAATATGCTCCAACTATTGCTCTTAAATATACATGTTTGTGCTTCAGCCCAGGCACGGCATGTAGCAAAGGAAAATCTTGCCACAGTTTAATGCGTATTTACAAGATACCCTGCTCTCTCCAGCGTGGTGTAATGAGTACCCAATGTGCAGTTTGTTTCATTGTTAGAAGAGCACTAGTGGAAACACCAAATGAAAAGAACATGCTAAAATATTGTAATATATTCCACAGGGTGCTGTTCTTCAAGAGCTTGGTGATTAGAGGTTTTATTTTCATCCAGCAAATGTTATTTATTCACACACAAGTCTTGCTGAGAGACTGGGAGACTTAAACAGACCATGTTAGCTCAGGAGATGGGGAACGGGTAGGGCCGTGTTCTCTATGGAGAGACCTATCACAGAAGTTACATGGAGCATTGGGGAACCTCTTTAGGCTTTCTGCATATCTGCGCTTTTGAACATGTGCATAAATAGGTCTTCTGTAGAGTGGGTTGACTTAATTTAGTCATTTTGATTGATAATTAGAACTGACAAAGAACAGATCAATGCAAATCACAAGGACAAAAACATCTGGGACTTGGTTTAATGTGAATCCCCTAAATCCTCCTTAGTGGAAACCATACCACATGTACAAACAGACTTCACAGTTGTTTTTGCAAATGCAGAAATTAATACATCATAAGATATGAAAAATAAGCCTTTAAGATGATAGGAAAGAACTAGTGCAGATATTGCGTTCTTTCTTAGTTTAGATCTTGCAAGTTTTCACTGTCTTTCCATGATGGAATGTGGTCTGAGCAGCGATGCAGTGGGTGGAGTAAAGAGTGGTGCTGAGCTGAAGTACATGGCTGGGTGTGAGCTTCTGCCCTGCAGCTCTGTTGGCTGGTGTTTGGGCTTCTCCAGAGGTAGAGGAATGTTTTTCTAAAGCTTGAAAGGTTCAGATGAATTGGTGGTGGTTTTGATTTTTTGGGGGGTTTGTTTGTTTGTTTTGTTATTTTTTTAAGCTAATCAAAGAAAAATACAACCTTCCCTGTGAAATATTTTGCACAAAGTATTTGAGAGGAAATTGGAAATACTTTGTGAGAGAAATTCAGAATGAACAGAATTTTGGTTTCAGTTTTTATTTTTTTTCCTAAACTTATCTTCTCAGATGTTTTCTATTTCTTATAGTGAAGACATCTGAAAAAAAATAATAGTTGGATTTATCAGGTTTTTCCCTTTTTCCCTCTATTTCTTCTCTGAAATTGTGGTATCTCTGCAGTTAGGAAAATGTTCTGTGGTCAGGAAATAGTTTTTCAGACAAAGAAGGAAATCTTGCAGTGTTTGAGTGTGGTGGTTAAATTACTTCAATTTGAAATAATTTGGAAAGATTCATCTGGAAAAAGAGGTTCAGGGAAAATAGGAGGAAAATGAGTTATATACAGACATATATTCAGGGACAAGATTGAGATGGGAGACAGTAAAACTTCATATAAAAAAAGAAAATCTTTACATAAAATAGAATAAAGTTAAAATTTCATCTAAACCAATTTGAAATACAAATATTATTTTTAAGGAGAAAAATAATCTGAGAAATTTCTGAGGTTTTGTTGATTTTGTTTAATGGGTTGATGCGACCTCTGTTTGAGTTAGGAACAAACACTATTTACGTTCACAGTTCAAAGTGAGAATCAAAAAATCTAAATTATTTGACCATAATGACACAGGCAGCCCAGCAGAGCCAAGAACGTCTGTGTCCTAGAGTTGTGCTGTTACTAGTTTGCATTTCATGCAATGAGATTTTTTTGTATAGCCTTGGCCATTTCTTTTTTTGTTTTCCTTTTTTTTTTTTTTTAAATAGCTTACTGTCTTTCTCATTTATATGGTAAATCCCAGTTGCTTCCTTCCTCTGAATGCTGTTCAGAGGAAGACTGGTTTCTGTTTGCCATTTTTTTTTCTGGTCTTCTAGGTATCTGCTGGCCTGCCCACCATGGAGGTATTTGCCTTGCTCTAAGCACATGCTCTGTGCATCTTCTGGGGTAACTCTAAAGAGTTTAATGTGTACATGATGAATTTGGGAATTTGTTATGAAATAAATAGCATTTTTCAGAGGATCAAATATATTTTTTATGAAGTTGAATCTCAATAGCTGATGGAGCTAGCACAGCAAATCTTTGATTCCAGTGCGATTTCAAATTTTCTTCGCTTGTAATTTCATGCATTATTACTGTTTAGACATCCCCTTTGCCTTGCACGGTACTGCCCAGCTTTGCAGCCTGGCTTGATTCTTTTATTCCTGTGCTTTCTAAAATAATGTTTTTAGGAGTAACCAGAGTTGTCCTTATGTGTATATCTATTTTTTTCCGTTTTCCTTTGGTCTAGGTCATTAATAAATGCCTTTTACCATTTTTGAAACCAAAGGGAAAACTCTGCTCTTAACATAGAGGTAGCAAAACCCCTGTTCTGGTGTCAATTGTCTCAGCGTAAAAATCATTAGTCAAGAATAAAAATTCAAGAGGCAATATCCTTAGTTTTGTCACTCATATAAAATAGCATTATCTATTAAAACTGTAAATGTGTGTCTTGCAGACTTAAAACTGCTGGATACTACAACGAAATCATGTGTGTGTTGGTTTTTATTATTAACTTCAGCTTTGAATTAGAATTCCCTATATTACAGCTTGGAGCTAAACTCTGTTTACAAAACAGTATTTACACTTGACTAATTTTGCAGATCAAACTAATTAAATCAATTAAACTGGTGATTAACCAAATGAAGGCTGATTGCAAAAATTAGTGGGTTTATTTTGGAGGACTGGAAGTAAGCTAATTACTGCAGTGATTACTTGAACCTGGAGTACTCTAAATGTGGTATAAATTGAAACCTCATAGTGTATTAGACTGGGAATTCATTACAGTTTAAAGCACTGTTAATACTATTCAGGCTGCTACTCCTGTGGGAAAATTTCACTCAGTATTTTGTATACTGATAAACAATCATTTAGTCTATGTCCTTTTAAATAACACCAAGCAATTTCACACCGTATTTTTTTCCTTGTAGCCGAGTCACAATTCTATCTTTTGAAAATGTAGTTACTAAAACTGTCAATCAGGTTCCTACACACTGCCTGATGGGAAGTGTAGTCCAACTCAATCTATCTTCATCATAATAAAGTTTTCTGGCTTCATGTGATCACTACAGCATTTTCTGGTTGATGTCTTAATCTGTGTTTGCCATCTCCAGTTGTTAACTTGGTGCTCAGAAGAAATGGGGGTTTGGTTCATTTGCCTTGCACATGACTTAACTGTTGACATAAAACAAAATGATTTGTTCTAATTCTACTTTGTTGCCTTTCATGCTCATACTTGGAAATTCAGGGCCATAGAAAGATTTTAGAAAAGGAAACAGATCTGTTAGATTATTTGCTCATTTTGTTTGCCAATGCAAACTATTCCCTTTAGAATACTTCCTAGGCTATTTCATTCTTCCTTGTATCACCAATTAATGACAGAATATAAATGTCTAGTTAATGAAATTGCACAGCATTAAAATACAAAACCCTCAAAGATCTGGAATATTATGTAGTTTGTGATTATTTCATGTTACACCTATGAATATTGTAAAAATGCTTTGGTTTAAGTTCGTTTTTAAGCTATTTCGTTACACACCGCATTCAGCAAGGGGTTTGGTTTCAGTCCTCATTGTTCTGATGAATGCAGCCACTTGAGATTTACATTGCATAACAGGCTTTTATTCTGCACATTTTTGCTGTTTTGGGTTATTTTCTCACACATGTGAGTACAGCTTCCACTTGCTTAAAAACAGATTTCCATAGACCAAAGTGCAGAACTCATTACTTAATTTTGCTGGCAACAAAGCACATGTTACCACCAAAGCGAAGGCATGATGCAGGCCTCCTGCAGCATCCCCTTCTGAAACAGTTGGCTGGTGATAATCATTTTTTTCTGTAGTTGCCTATTTAGGAATTGTACATTTACATCTTATTTTTTTTTATATTGCTGGGTGCATTTTATCAAGAGGAACTTCAGTCATACAGGAAAAGAATATAAGGGTGTTAGAACAGGAAGAAGGTAGCAATGAATCAATTTTGCTGGGCAAAATAAGATCAGATCAAATCAGCTGGGGAAAATAATCTGAAGTGACATCTACTTAACAGGGACAACTGAGGAAAAGGTGATGGTTAGCCACAGGTTGGTGATGGGACAGGGAGCTTGGTAGGCCACTGCGAAGGCTCAGCATGAATTGGTGGATCAAAGTCAGCAGCAGGAAGGGTCTGGTGTGTCACAGTGGGCAGATGATGCCACAGAAGTGTGCATGCTGCACCAGGGCTGGTTCATCTCTATGAAGGCAGGGCTGGCTCTACATAGAGGATAGTGCTCAGCAATTCATTATCAAAAGACAGTGTCAAATGAGAAAGCAGTAAAGGGAGATAAAACTCACAGATGGCTGCAGGGGGAGAACTATGATCTGCAATGAAAGGGATGAGGTGTGTGAAATTGGGCAAAAGGAGGGTGTCCTGTGAAGACTGAAGCTGAGGTGTGTTCACAAATATTTAGCAGCTTTTAGCTGTGAGAAAGTAGGGTGCTTGCTCAGGGTTGTAATCCAGTAAAGTGAAATAGCAGAGCACATCCAACCCAAAAAAAGGGAGTATCTAGAAAGGCTTCCTCAGCAGAGGGCTTCTTCAGGTGCAGGGAGGGCACTGGGGAGAGGCAGGGGACTAGGCAGGCAGCACCAGTCTTTCTCGTGGGGGGCAGAATGAAGTCGGGGCCTCTAGTGTTAGAAAACATGCTCTAGCCCACTATTAGAGAACATCTAGGAGCAAAAGTACTTAAGGGACACAGGAAGGTGGATTTTTCACTTTGGCATGTCAGCATTAGGGGTTTTTATCTGAGTGTGTCCAAGTATGTTTTCTGAGAAAAGATGTAGGAATAGCAAGGTGCTTCATACCAGTATGTATAGATATTTTAAAATAAAATTATATTCTGTTGCAGGTACTTATTTATTGAGCAGATTTCCATTCCCATGGGAATCACCTTCTCCAAAAACACAGGCAGATATTCAAGTCTGTGTGTGAAAGTCACATGTGAAATATATGATGTCTGATTTATTTATTTTTTGTTAGCGAGTATCTCATATTCCCTTACTGTTTTTGCAAGCCAGGAATTTGCTTTCTTATAAAGAGGGACTGTTGTTATGCAATAAAAAATAAATTTAGAAATGCAGATTACTAGCTGAATGCTTTAAGGGAGGAAGCTATGCATACAAAGTACAAGAAAATGCCAGTCCTGCTTGAACATTATACCAAAATAAAGAATTTTCTCAAATTCTAAGCTCATGTAAAATTCTTCATAAAGCTGATAAAAGCAGAGCAAACTATGTGGTAGTTTGTTGTTATAAAATAACTCAATACAGTTTTTCATCATCCGTATGGACCAAAGTGACTCTCCAATTAATTTTTTTTTCTGATGCAGTTTTTTGGAAGTTAAATTCTGCACTACAAATCTGAAGCAACCTTACCAGACTTTAGTAAATTTGACTGTAGTAAGTTCACTCCACAATGTTAATTTTTCAACTGTGCTGTTATTTAATGCTATAGCAGAAACAAAAATATCATCCTGGCAGTTCCAAATGATTATTACTCATTTATATTGTGTTACCACCCAGAGTGCTCATCTAGATTGTATATATGTGGGATTTCCACAAGAGCTTAGAAGACAAGTATCTGAAAAGACAGGAAGCTGAAGGAAAGCATTCATTAACGAAGATGACAAAGGCCTATGAGGTAGTTACAGTAACCCTGTCTAGAGTAAAATGGGTTAAGAAAGAGGTGTGCACACCCTTAATAAATCCATCATGTAAAATATGCATTATTTTTCTCAAGAAGATAGCAATATTATTCAAAACGTGCTAAAGTGGGCAGGCTATCCCAGGAGTAATTGTGAATTATTAGGTCATAGGGACCTCATTGCAAACTATTTGCAAAACTTAATTGGTGTAATAAATAAAATATGCATGCAAATTAGACTAGATTCATCCTAATTTAATAGTTGTTTTATATACAGATTGAGATAGCCATGTTTTATGTTTGTCCTGAAAAAAACAGACAGTATTTAACTAAACCTGAACCATCCAACTAGTGCGATCTGATAAATTTTGGTCAGTAGTGCAGGGTGACATTGGACTCTGGCAAGAGTGTAAATGGTACCTTATTTAATTTAGTACATAGAGGAAAGTGGTTAAGCAAAATGGAAAAAGAAGGGGAGTCCTATTTGCTTTATTCTGTCTAAAAAGACTCCTTCAGTACTGAGACTAAAAATATTAGTCGTCTTGAAAGTTCTACTGCAAACCCAGTTATTTATTGATTTATTTGCTATTCATCTTGGAATTCTAGTAGTGGAAAGAAGAGCACTAATGAGTGTAACTGATTTCATTATCCTAGATATAAAATAGGGAGTATGTAGGCATGTAATGACTTTGATTCTTTCAGGTTTTGCTTTAGGATACAAAGTGAAGAATCTTTTAGAATAAACATAAATAGATAAATATGAAGAAATAGTTAACATTCTCTGTCTAATATCATTGCTAGGCTCAATAACACTGTCTCGTCATCAACCCCAAATCAAGTATTACATCTGCTTTTTTAAAGCAATTGATTGAATGAATACAAATGTCTTGCTGTTGTCACTTGGGATAGCACTTGATATATCCCATTTTCTAGACTCTAATTATTCCATTTGTAGACATGAATGCCATTTAGATGTAAGCTAATTCAGCATGGTAACTCAATTAGATTTGTACTGACTAGGATTTATGAAACATCAATGGATTCTTGGTGAGACCGATGGGACTACTGGTTATTTATCCCTAAGTCTTACTGATACTGCCTCTCAGGAGCTCAATTAAACATGCCAGTGATGAGAATGTTTTGTAACAGTAGTCTTTCACAATTAGACTAAGATTTTTGTAAAGCATATCACATGTAAAGCAGGGCATCATGTATTATGTAATACAAAGTTCTCATTTGGCTAGCTCATGATGTTGAGGGGTAAAAGAAATTCCCATTATTGCTTTTTTAGTGTAATTATAAAAAAACAAAACTAAAAATAAAGTTCATGAAAGAGATGATGAAAATTCTGGTTTACTGATGGAAAATGTAAAAATCAAACTATGTATTAAAATAACATATTTGTTAGTATCTGCATCTTGTAGACTACAAACAGGTTTCTGTACTAATGTAGATCCCCTTGGAAACCATGAGTTCCTTGTGTGGATTTAGAGGTCTCATTGCACTTGACCTTAGGATCTTCTGTTTGTTCCTTTTTTTGGAAATAGACTAAATAGCAGGAAGGCTCATTGAAATTGCAGGTTTTCAACAATGGCAAGAGACTATGTGAGTAAATCTGCATTCGTTGTCACTAGGTGTTTCAACTTAACAGTTGATGGAGTCTTGCCTTCACCTGGCCTTAAAATAAAAAGGTAGAATAATTAAAACATCCTGTCAAAGTGGCCCAGATTTTCAGTGTTTGTTTACTGAATCCTGACAACAAAGTGCTGTGGCGTTAGTCATTAGGAGAAATGACACAGGCAATCTGAAATGGTGAGCAACATTCTTTAACTTTTACTCCCTTACTAATTAATCAGCTACCTTTATGGAATACACAAAGCCTTGATTCCTCCAGTTTGCCTTGCCAATAAAATAACCTGTCTCCCTGCTTTCTACAAATGTCTCCTAATGTAATACAGAGAGTGGATAATCAATACAGAACTGGTACAGAGAAAAACCTCAATAAATGGATAACAAACATCCTCCATTCCTAGTTCAAGTAAATGCCAGCGCTTGAAAACTTAGATGGAGAAAAAAAAAGCTGGTGGTTAATTACTGGTTTTATCATTGGAAACGTAGGTTTGCAACTATATGCTATATAGTGTGTATTTCTTATGTTGCTATTTTTTTTTTTTTTTTAAAGCTTGAAACTCAACCTGTAGTAAGCTCTGGTCAAATATTTTTTTAGCCGGAAGCTGGCAATTTTCTCATCCCTTTTCAATACAATCTTAATTTTCCAGGGGAAGAAAAAACCCAACAACAAAATCTGCCAAACAACAAACCAATGCCCCAAAACAACCCTTGTTTTTTCTAGTTCTGTCTGATATTTATAATTTTAAAAATTAATTCTTACACGTTAAACAAATTTGTCTAGTCTTTGCTCATTAATAATAGTCCTCATGATTGTACAGATTGTGAGCTATGATTAAAGCTGGTGTGAAAATGTGACAAAGGCAATATTTTGCCTACAGTCCAGTTCCCTGATACATTGGGAATATATATTCACACCCGCAGGTTGCCAGCAGAGGGAAAGAGATGCCATTTCTTAGGCCTCGGAGCAGGTACTGTGCTGAACTTGAGCAGCTCAGTAGTTTTCTGGAAGATGCCTTTGAGCCTTTCCTCTCAGTCCTATATTTCCCATGTAACTATCTTCTTAAAAGTGGAGTTTTGCTACAAAGAGGCATTGGCCCAGGCTTAATATCAAGAAGAACAAATATTTCCTACAGAGTAGTACAACGTCTAAACCTGATTTTTCCATCTGTGGCCCAGGATATAGCTGGAACAGCTTGTTTGGCTTGTACCATGCTTGCTGTGGTTTCAGACCAAGTAGGATGAACCAAATGTGGAGTCAGAGTTGCAAATCACTTTGCCTTTGTGAGACTTCAGTTCAATAGGCAATTAATTCTGTTCAGGGTTTAGCCACTTGTTCCTCTCTTCAGAGTGGATTTCCTTGTATGAAATAGCAGGTGTTTCTGGGGCACCTTTCAGTTTCTGTTGAGGTATTTGGGCATTTGAGCTCCTTCTATAGTTTAGTCAGATGTGTGTTGCACTTAGTAATCTGCAGAATTACCTTTATATTTGAATTCAGCCTTAAAGAGATTTAGAAGTGTCATTTTAATCCTTTGTGACTCCACTGAGAATTCAGGATGACTTTACGGTAACTCTGATTTTCTTATTTTCTCTAGTTCATCAAAAGCACCTTTGATAACCTGCTTTTGAATGGCTCATTGTAGATGAGTATTAAATATTGGTGCATAAGCATTGGCACTGGCATGTCTCTGCTCAATTTTGTCACCATTTGGGAATATATTTCTTCAGTTTTTGTTTTGAGGAAAAAAAAAAGTCATGAAATTTCTGGTCTTTACAGAAGCAAATGGGGTCAGGTGTCAGCAAGTTTCTCCGTAGGACACTTGCAGTAACTCCCCACTTAAACTTGGATAATCAAATTTTCCCTATATTCTCTATATAAGATAAATTGAACAACCAGTTAGGACTTTAGCACCACCATGCTTGGAGCTATTGGAAATGGTGGTTATAAAATGCTGGGAAGTTATTACTTGTTCTCCTTAAGATTGTAGAAGGCTTCTGAAATTCGACGTTACCAGAGTCTGAGAAGACTATGCTGTCAGAGGAGACTATCCTGGCAGAAGAGGAGTTTGGGACATACCATGCCTTCCATGCTGTTTTGCACAGTGACGAAGTGAATTGCTGTGAGGTTGGGATGCCTCTCTTAGTAAGTGGGAATAATGGTCAGTGGCATCTGGTGTATTTCAGGTTTAAAAATCTTCACAGTTTTGCATGGAGGAATGGACTATAGTTCTTCTAAATGCAGACTCAAAAGTTTCATTAACTACCTCTACGCTGCACAGCTAGCCAAACTGGACAGGCTAAATGGAGTATTGTTAGGCTGGTAGGTACCCCGGAGCCACTCGCTGTCTGCCTCCCACCAGCAGGTCCAGGGAGAGAATCGGTAGTGAGAAAACAAAGTGGGCTGTCAGTAAAGGCAGCTTAACAGGTAAAGCAAGCGTGTGCATCCAAGCAAAGCGTTGGCAGGCGGGTGTTTAGCTGTTTCCAGGAAAGTGGCACTCCATCACATGTAAAGCTTACCCGGGAGGAGAGATCCCCCCTGACTCCTCCTTCCCCCGAGCTTGTGATGCTGTACAGGACAGAGTATCCCTTCAGTCATTTGGGGCCAGCTTGTCCTGGCTGTGTCCCCTCCCAGCCTCTTGCCCACCCCCACTCACCCCCCACTGTGGGGGCAGAGTGGGAAACAGAGAAAGCCTTGAGACTGTGTAAGCACTAAAACATAGGTGTGTTATCAACACTGTTCTGGTCACAAATCCAAACCAGCACATTACGGGCTGCTCTGAAGAAAATTACCTCAGCCAAACTCAGCACGACTGGGATCTGGGGATGTGGTTGGTGCTGTCCTTCGTTGTTAAGAGTCTCTTTGCATTGCCTGTTGCTTATGGCTGAGAAACTGATATAGAGGAAACTATTTTTGATAAGGCTTACTCAGTACTGCTAAATGAAGGTCCAGCATAGCTTCAGCAATATTATCTTACTTGACTCCCAATTAAAAGATGAATAGAGGGTTAACTTGAATCTTGTATTAAGCCTATGTGCCAATACTGAGTGCACTCAACTTTTGCTGAGCAGTAGAGGAAAATCACCATAGGGATTTTTCCTTAAAATTTTTCATTTTACTGGATGGTTTATGTATTCTTTGTAGAGATAAGAGGTTGATTAATCAATGTTCAAGCATCACCGTAATTACTCACCTGTATTAAAAAACCTAAACAAACTGGGTAGCATGCTCGGTCTGAACTCTGTAGGCTTTTGCAGGTGTGTCCAGGATAGTGAAGCAATATTTAGGCATTGCAGTATTGCATGGAATTAGGAATTGATAGGTTATGCTAATTATTAGCTGTGAAATGAATTTCAGATTATTTCGTGCACGTTAAATTTGAGTCTGTATGTTCCTAAAAAAGCCGTGCACAAGTTTTCAAGTATGATTGTTCCCTTGCATCCTCTTATGCTTTTTATGGCACTATCAACATTGAGATGTTTTAGAATGGAAGTGCATTAGGCGTCCCTCAGATTAAAATGGATTTCTTGTTCCAGGCACTTGGGCTCACTGAGTTGTACCTCTGGCTTCCAGATTGGCCTGAATGCTGTAGCTGCTGATAGTTAGCAAAGTGCCCTGTGCTGTTACTCTAGGAAGTACTGACAGGCTGCAGGATTGAATGCTAATATGATTGCTTAACTGACATGGCAGCTGCTGAAAAATGAACATATAGTTCATTTACACGGAATTGTTTTGTGGAAGGGTGGTGTTTGGAGGGACTGATTGCTGAGGTAATTGTAGCCGAGTGGTGATGTTTGGAATCTGATTTTCTGTATCTTGTGTCATTTCTTTCATCAGTTTGACAGTGCCATGATTATCCTACTCTGTCACTCTTCAGTTCATACAGTTAACACTCCAGTTGTGCACTTTCATGCTAGTAGGCATCTATATTTTCTGCCTTTTATGAAAGCTATGCAGATTTGTGCATAGAAACAGCTAGTTAGACACCATCTTCCAAATTAAAAAACATCCTGCTACTAAAATATTTTCAGCTTATCATTCTTATTGAATTGTTGTTTAAAACAAATACAAAACAATTACTCACTTGCCAAAGAGCTTTTAGAGGATCATATCTGCTGTCTTGATTTTTTTGCTGTTGCTTTCACATAGGCTCAGGTCAGTATCTTCTCGCATGGGAAGCACTCATCATGGATCCACACCTAAGAGTTAACTCATTATGAAGTTAAGAATATATTTCAGTTACAGTATATTTTTTGTGCAGAATAAAGTATTACTAATCTTAGTGCAGGGTAGTGGAAAATGTCTGGTAAAAGTTCAATGTGTTGGAAGATATTTTTTTGTGGAAATGTTTTCTTGAAAAGTGTGTTCTTTTTGATGAAAAGATGCTTGGGAGAAAAGATTTTTAATTAAAAAACAAACAAAACCCCAAGTCTTGTCAAAATGGAATATTATATTTTCTTATTTAAAAATATTTCCTTTCATGTAAAAAAACTATAAGCTAGAGAATGAAATGTCAGTTGAAATATTCCTTTTTACATTAATTAAGCAAAATACTTTGATCCAAACCTGGTTAAAAAGGAAAAAAAAAATCACAAGAATATTTGAAAACACATGTCTTTTGTTCCTCTGGGAAATGAGCACATACTCTGAAATTTCTACAATAGTCCCAAAGTAGAAATGGCAGGTTTTTTTCCCCCTTTACTAGAGTTTGAATAGTTGCAATTCCAAAATTAAACTGTAGATTCAGAGCCTCTCCTGGACCCAGCTGTATTTGTTACATACTTTACACACTAGTGCCAAGCAATTGGGTTGAGTTTACCTCTCAGTGCTTTTACCATGACAGACTACAGTACAATAACTAAACTAAGCATTATTAGGAAATGTAGCTTAGATTAATTGACTCAGGGCTTTTCAGATGTGGCTCAAATCTTTTCCAGTTAAATAACGCAGAAATGTTGTGTTCTTATGACTTGAGGGGGTTGGGAGAGTGTTGGAGGGAGATGCTGGTAAATCTCAACCATGCCGACTCAGTCACTGCTTCTGTTAGCAAACTCAGCAAAGAGACCAGATCCAAGGCTTGGAAACCTGAGCTACAGTGTGTCATTCAGGATTGGGTTTAAAGATATATCTCTGTGCCTGTGCAGTAGTGCTTTCTGTCACAGGGAGGAACCTACACCTGAGCTTCAGGAATGCAAGATGGGAGCTTTCTCTTCAACTGAATAAGAGGTGCACTTTCGGAGGGAGAAGGAATGAAGAACCTAAGCAGTCCTTAGGCCTCTTTGTGTCCTGTTCACAAGGAAGCTTTTCCTTCCTAGCCCACCTCAGTCCCTTCCTTTGATTCCAATTCACTTCACGTCCTTTTCACTTCCATATCTAATGAGGACGACCTTCTTCTACTCAGCACCTATAATTTTATCTTCTTATAGAGCTGAAAGTCTCATTCAAATATTGTAATTCCTCTGAATCTCCAAAACTGAGCACAAGTTTCCTCTAATAGTTATTTAGTCGTGCTGATTCCTTTGTAGATGTAATTCACAGGTACATACACAAAATTGAATTCTTTCTAGAATCAGGACTGGAATAACCCTGAGAGTTATTGTATGTATATATTATTCCTTATAGAAAAGATCACCATGTAGTCTGTCTTGTCTTCGAAGTCTGCAGCAGCAAACAGAAGCCCTTCCTGACTGATTTTTGTCTTCACTGTTTTTAAACCTAGATAATTAAGATGCCACAATATATTCCAACTTTCCTACTGAAGTATATTACTACTTGTTCTTCTTACCATCATTGTGGATGTGGAGAAAAATAACTTCCTTAATAGTAGCCTTTATTTCTCCCCTATCAGAAATATCTTCTATGGGACAGACACAACCCCAGTTTTTCCAGCTTTCCCTGATGGGAATTGATTGCTTTAATGCTATGTTCTCTCTGATTGTTTTCCTCTGGGCTTATCTCCATTTAGTCTACATCTTCCTTATCTGGCAAGATTACTTTGAATTCTGTTCTTGAGAATATTCATAATCATTCCCACTTTGCAATAGATTTACAGGCATACTGATACTGTCTTCTGTCCTTCAGGTCAGTAGTGAAAGTACTAATTAATACTAATACAGGATTGAACCATGCAGAATCCAATCTGACCACTTCCCACTGGAATGCTAGAAATTGCTTTTTAGGGTGGTTTGCTACCCATATTTGAATTCACAAACTTATGGATATATTTTCTGTTTCACTGATGAGAATGCTGCAAGAGATGATGGACCTTATCAAAGTCAAGACTTAAGACCTCCACTGCCTTTCTTCTACCTGCAGGACTGATCCTGTTCCAGAAGGATGCTAGATTTGTGAAAAGCAAATAAAGTCAAATTACTACTACTGAAACTATTACTTTGTTGTCTTCTGGTGCTTGTCTGTTGCTATATTTTTTAAGGAGTAAAGCAAGGCACACTGATCTATAATTCCCAGATCTGTCCTTTTTAATACAATAGCTGTATGTGCTCATCTCTTATTTATCATAATTTAGACTTTGATGGGGTAGTTTCTAATGTTCCATTATTTATTTTTTTTTTTAATAAAAAATTATGTTTCATTTAAAGACAAGTAAAATCCAGCAGTGATGCTAGCCACTGTCAGTAATTTTATAGAAAAATGGGGACTGGGAATCATTAAATGAGTAGCTGAAAAGCTTGTCAGGAAATTTCCCAAGCTGAAAATAAATATAAGGTGGGCAGCATCAGCTGTAATACAGGGGCATAGGGGGGCAGTGAATGGAAACTAACAGTTTGGTGTAGCACCATAACTTGCAGAGCAGGGGATGTGAAAATATGTGTCAAATCTGAGAGAAAACAAGAAGTTAACTTAACCTTCATGGAATCATGGAATTGCCAGAGTTGGAAGGGACCTCTAGTGATCATCTAGCCCAACTCCCCTGCTAAAGCAGGAACACCCAGAGCACATCACTCAGGACTGCATCCAGGTGGGGCTTGAAGATCTCCAGAGAAGGGGACTCCACGACCTCCCTGGGCAGCCTGTTCCAGGGCTCTGTCACCCTCACCATGAAGAAGTTTTTCCTCATATTTGAATGGAACTTCCCCTGTTCCAGCTTAAGCCCCTTGTTCTATAGCTGGAAACCACTGAAAAGAGTCTAGTAAGCTTGTTTTTAGTTTAATCTAGTAGGAATTATTTAATAGGGCTACTCTTTAAGCAGGTTTTACCAGTTCTCTCCGGGAAGAGAGAACCCTGTTCTCTCTCCTGGAAACCTTATGCTGGTAGAATTTAAGGATTTTTTTTTTTTTTTTTTTTTTAAGGATTTCTAGATGCCTTTATACCCATTGGGGATAACAGTATAAATCAGACTAAGTTCTGCGATGTCCCAGTCTGGACATCTAGCAGGTATGCATAGGTCTGGTGTGTCCACTGCATCAGATCCACCATCCAAGCATTGCTTAATTCGTGCACTGTGTTATACCTTCTGTGATGGGGGGTCATAACGTGCCTTACTGCCTCGGTATGGATCATCTAAATAGACAAATAGGTTTGATGCATTTTTGTAAGTCAGGTGTATCTGATTTTGTTGTTTATGCTCACACAATACATGCAGTCGTGCACCTGCCTGAAAAATTCCTGTTCAAAACCTTGGAGGCCTAACCCCTCTGGTCATGTGCTGCCTGGTGGCTAATGTCTGAGGGAAGAGTCCCACTTACATAGCCACCTATGGATGCTGCAATAACATCCGGCATTTCCCATCTCTCCCTCTCCTTTCTCTTCTCATCTCCTCCTCCTTCACACCTCCCTACCCCCTTTTGAAATCCTCATCAGAACAAGCCCTGCATGGCTTGTGGAAACGTGGTTTAGAATCAAAGCCTGTGTGCTGTTGCTACAGCTTGTGTGTGTGTAAAAGTGCTGGTGATGTTCAGAGTAGCACAGCTAGAGTTGTGCTTTTCTGACTGCTAGCATCAAATCCCAGTTCAGCAGCTGCTGAACTTCATTGAGATGCTTCAGTATGGGCCCTATATCTTTGTTTCTTAACCTAATCCTTAACCTGAGAACATTTCCGATGCCTTCTGTCCTGTACACCAGAGACTGTAATTTAGGGAGCGCAAGTAGAGCAATGTAGAGATACTGCTTCTAGAAACTCGGAGGAGGGAAGAAAGAGAAAGAAGGATGTCTTCTCACCTGCTGCATACAGTGACACCAAGTTATCTGAAAAAGTTTCTTCTATTGCTGTTCCCCCTGCAACCCAGGCCCACCCTTGTATTGAGCACTCTGGTGTTTTCAGGTGATTGTTGCTCCAATGAAGTGTTTCATGCCTGGAATTATTTCTTTGATGGAAGAAATAGAGAGTAGGACTGGGAACAGATGGCTGATAACGACATCTTAATTCTAGAGAGAACGAAAGTAGTATTTCATTATGGAGTGGTATATTTAAATTGCCTTCAGGTGTTAGTTTAAGAGAGTAGAGAAAAAAGAAAAGTTAAAAAGATTTTTTAAGATTTAGTAAAAGGGATAGAGTGGTACAAATCAGACCTAGTAATAATGCCCTACAAACCTGTCAGATTGTAGTAATGTGACAAGCACTAGCTAAAGGGAATCATTGCCCCATGTATGGTGATGGACTTGTTTCACTTTGATGAATCAACTGGTTTGAATTATTAGAAAAATGAAATGTTTAGAATTTCCAAATGCCCCTTCAGGATAAAAGGACATGCATTATGTCTTTTTAATAATTTGAGAATCAATTTTATGCTATGCAAAATGTTCTCTCTTTAAAGCACTAACATAGATTTTGAAACAAATTCATAGTGCAACTGAGTTTCATGACTAATAATCTTCATTTAAATAATTTCTTTCTTCTTGATAAACTTTCTACAAACTGGACTTCTTTCTGAAGAACTGAACATAATTCTAAAGGTTTATTATGGTACTTTCAGCAGGCAAAATCCTGGCTGATACAAATATTGACATAAATTAGGATTAATCAAGCTAATTCCTCTTTGAATTTATAGTATTTGTGAGTGTGTGTATGAGAGATTGGAAAACTATCATTTCAAAGACCTGTGTCATACAGAAAGCCACACACTGACATCTTCCTTTCTGTGAAAGGTGTCATTGCAGTGCTGTTATTTTTGTTATATATGTAATCTAAATTGTGTAAAAGATGAATGAAGATTCATACACAAACACTTTCAATCTGTTTATATGCATTTGAGGAAAACTCTCATGGATTTCTTAAAAACACACAAATTAATATTGCTTACTTTTCAGCAGGGGTAAATTAGGGTCTTGGAGACCTTTTTAGAATAGTCTGGAGTTAAATAATATTGCATGTTTTTCATTTTACTATGATGAATGCAAAGCTATTAAACAACCTTTTAAAGAGTTGGTGTAATTATCTGTAAACAGTAATGTTACAAAAAAAGGTCAAGTTGTCCTACCATTAGAAGTTTATGGATATAAACTGGATTTATGTTCCCATAAAATGGGCACTGACTAACTAGATTAATTCTACACAACTAAACCAACTGTAGTAATATTTAGAAACAATAAAATGATACCAATTAAAGCAATTTTATTTTTTGTGTCATATTGATTAATGGTGCACTAAAATTAACCAAAGACCTTAAAATCAGAATGTTGCAGGAAGGCATCCACGTCTCAGCATTATTACCAACAAGAAGGAGCAGTTAAGGGAGATGGCCCTGCAATAGTATGAATATTTAATTAATAATTAGTCATGTAATTTCTCCTCAGGAATTATTATCCCTCAAACTGGTTTGTGAATTTAATTATTAGCAGCCTTTTTGTTTCCATGTCCCCTCATTACTGTCAGGATTGATGTAACATAAACTTCATTAAAAATTAAAGCAAGAGTCTTAATTACAAGGCTACCCTGACTGAAGTCAGAATTAGCCAAGTCAGTGATGTGCAAATGAGTGCATTATTTAAGAAACATGCTGGAAGTAGTTATGCTAATGTGGAAGGTTCACAGTAGCAGACCTTTTCACTTGCAGTTGCATATTCATTAAATGCACTATGCAAATTTAATGTAGCAGCCTTAGTAATGCGTTGTTAATTTATTCAGATTTATTGAGTAGGACTTAAAAAAAAAAGTACGAATTTAATTACTCTATCTGCTAGAATGATATTAGGAGAGATAGTGGAGATTTAAAATGTGTTGATCTGGATTACTGCAGTTTGATGGAGAATATAGTATCAAAGGACACAATTTTGATAACTAGGCTTGAAAGAATATTTGATTTACTTATGGAATGATCTAAGAAATCACTAAAATTGCACATGCTACTTCCCAATAGGAAAGTAAAAAAAAAAAAAAGTCTCAGTTGTATTAACTTAAGAGCTAAAGCAGTGCTGAGTCCACAGTCTAATAGACATAATGATCCTACTGAGACCAGTAAAGGTTATGTATGGAGATCTATGGGAAGCAAACTGTCTTTGTGGAAAGTTCACTGGATGTTCTGTGTTCCTTTGCGATGCTGCTGATTGTCAAGTTTCACAACGTGAATCCTGTCAGTTTATAACGTACTGGCAGCACAAGGTAATTTGTTAGCAGTGGCTGATGCAAACTTTAAATTTCTGGTTTTCTTTTTACTTCAGGGTTTGCAAAAACCCACCAGAAACACTCTAAATTTACCATAGCAGAATACTTATTAACTGACATCTTTTTTTTTTTTTTTTCTATGATGGAGAAAAGCAATATGATTGCATTATGGTATTTACTTTGAAACATATTAAAAATAATTTGGACTGTTGTGGAAAGACTCCCGCCAGCAGGTGTAACCTTGCTGTCATGAGGAACAGAAGAGGTGAGCTAGAACAATTAATTTCCAAATGCCTTTGCTTCTCGCCTTGTAACATTTCCCAAGTTTTTATTTCCCATCTGATATGTGGTTTCAGAAAACTAATTGCTCCAAATGTGTCTTGTGGTTTTTCAGAAATCAGCTTCATAGCTGGGTATCTGTTAAAGTTCAGACAATTTGTAGACATTTGTAAGGGCTAAAGCCTGGACTGCTCAGCTGGGCAATAAACATAAAGGACCCACTCCTTCCTAACCCTTGCACATTCTCTTCTATGTAGGATTGTGTGCTTTGCTCCCTACTGGATTGTCTGACTACCAGGCTGTACCTTAGGCTACTGCTTGATACTTGCTAAGTGAGTGACTTCTATTCCCTTGAAAAGGTGTGATCCAACCTCCCCTGTAAGAAAACTGGAAACACTCAATGTGTTTCTTGCATTTTAAAAACTTTCTCTGGCTGCAGGTACCCGAGTCTTTAAGTCAGGGTGTGGTAGATCTAGGCAATTCTGCATTATGAAGCCTCTGGTAAAGCTAATCTGAGAAGTTCTTGCTCTCCTACTCTTGCCGCTTGTTTCTGCTATGGTTAGACTGCAATCTCCTCTGAACCACATTCCAGAAATTACTTTGACTATTCACTTTTCTTTTAAATCTCTTTAATTTAATGGTTGTTTGAAATAATAATAATATTTTTAATTGTGTAGCTGCAGTTTCCAAGCAGTGGAATGGACAAAACTGAGTCCATAATATGATGTGCATTCTTAAGTCTGCATGGATGCATCTTCCAAAAACAAGATACCAAACCAATCCTCAACATGCTCCTCATCTTCAGCCTTTTGCCGTGCTTTACTGGTATAGGTGTTTCTGCAGACAAGGCCAGGGAACTTTATTTTTGGGTGAGGGAGCTGTTTTCATCCAGATCTCCTTCTCATGCAAGGTAACAAATGTGTTTGTGCTGGGATATCAGTTGGCAACGCAGGTTTAATATTGACATCGCTGGATGAGGGAGAAAAGGGGCTACTCTCTCTGTCACTGCCACCTTCAGTGTATGCTGTAGTGCAGTTTAAGAGAACAGTGGCTACTGGCACAAGGGATGGAAACAAGTGGTTGGAGGCAGAAAGTCGACAAGATCTTTTTGTGGTGACTATCTTGTCAAACATGGAGGGGCATCTACAAGTTCTCTGCCTGTGTCATAAGTGCCTTTCACTGATAAATATTCTAATTCAGACTCTGTGTCAGACTCTTTTCAAGCCATTCTGGGATTCATCCTGTTTTTCCCAGGTGGCTTGAGGAATCTGGAGAAATCTGTCAGTGTCTTTCCCTCTGCCCTCTCATAAACAACTGGATCTGCTTGGATGGGTAAGAAGCTGACTGCCTAACTGATCAGTCTTTATTTTCCCTTCCTGCAGCAAAATCCTTTCAGATAAACTCTTCTGCTCCAGAAAGCAGCTATCTTACTATTGCTACGCAGAAAGGGATATATATAAAAGTATTTGCCTCCTCTGATGTCAGGCATCTTGCTTTGAACATCTAAGAAACAGTCTGTCCGGCATTGTAAGTAGCTTCATCTCGTAGATCTTTGAATTTTTGACTGTAGCTGACATACAGCTCCAGGTTCCTTAAAGCAGTCTAAATAAAACATACCCTCTTTGCCTAAACAAAGATCTGCTCGGTATCCTACACATTACTCAGTATCCTACACATATCCTACACATCCATGTTTTTTGAAAGGCAAACACGGTGCTATGAAGCCTTTCCTAGTGTGGCCTCTGTATGTTGAAAAATCAAAAGGTGTGAGTTTGCTGCGAGGCCATTTCCTGCTCCATACTGCGGTTCTCATTTCACACACGCTTTATTGGAAATGGCTCTCTTAATAAATTCATGTTCACTCTTCTTCTACCTGCTTATTCAGTCATCGGAGAAATTATTTTATTAAAAGCATAGGTTGGCTTATTTGAAATAGTTTGATTGCAGCAAAGTCTTAGAGCTGTGCCTTCATCATATGGGTGGTGAGATTAAATGATAAACAGTGTATGCTTGGAATAGTTGAATGATTAGGCACTTACATCTGTTTAATTAAACAATGAGCTTCAACCTCTATTTAATTAAGGACTAGCTCATTTCAGTTGTGATCACATGCTGGGAGTTATAACACTTTTGTGATTCAAATCCAAAGGATATAAGAGAAATTGGTTGATTGCCTTTCAATCCTTAATAGCCAGTGGTGCACAGCACAAAGCAAATAAATGATATGTTAAGGTAAGATTTGGGTCAACGTGAAGAATGTGAAATCGTATGTGTTGGGTGATGGAGGAAGTGAAGGCTAATAAATATCAACTAGCAGTATATATATTCTAGCTGTATCCCAGGAAGCTCTTACTGCCTTAACTTTGTCTCCTAAGTACTTTGCTCACATTGCTAAAGGAAGAAGAACCTTGTGCTCTTCAATGTCATTCTCAGACAACCACCCTGCTACTGAACCAGGAAAATGCTGTATTTTTTAAACAAAAAGGAGGAGCTGAAATGCAAAGGCTGGTGCTTAGATATTGAGACTCTTGCTATATCCAATTCACTAGAATTCATGAACGAATCTGGGACTGTTCTGGTTTCCTGTGCTCTGAGGTTGCATGCCAGGTACTGGACTTCCCATCCTCTGTCTTTATTATGAATTTGAGGCAATTTGCCGTGGAAGGAAATTCAAACCAGTATTAATTAACAGGGAAAGAAGAAGCAGATAAAGAAAATGCTGCACAATGATCTTTCAGTCCTGAACTGTGAAAAGTAAATGAGAAAATATAAGAAACATAGAGGGTTTTATAAATCTGCTGAAGGGGGTTACAGGTCTAAGTATCCAGGACAGGCTGGTTGGAAATTCCAGCTAAAGGTGACTTGTTACCTTGGCTGTCCGTAAGGAAAAATTGTGAAAAAAGATGTTGAAGTGAGTAAACATGCCTGTTTCCACATTAACAGGTATAAGCCTATGCTGGAATATTTGAGGAAACTGGATTAAATTTCAAACAAGCATGGAATTTGTTCATCATATATTTATCTTGCATATCTGAAGTCACAATAAATCCACAAACTCATCATTCTCCCCAGGTAGCATACAAATAACAACAGTATTATATCACGTTTAAGATTTATTCTATCTCATGACTAATCAGACTAGAAGAACCCCTAAACAGGTAAAGTAAGTCCGGACCTGAACTCTCCAGGTTTCTAGGGGCTGTTGAGTTCCAAGCTGAAGTACAAGACAGATGGATCACTGAAAGTCTGCATGTGGCTGTCTTGCAGCAGCCACAATACACCTTGGGCAAAGTCAGTCTATTCCCTGTGCTGTCAGGCTCTGAGTCTTGTGGCAGCGCTTGGTATTTCTGACCTGAAGACAAAGCAGAATTTTGGTGGAGAGGAACATACAGCCTTGTCACAAATGTGATGAGATTTAGGCTTAGAATCATAGAATTGCCTGGGTTGCAAGAGACCTTTCAGATCATCTAGTCCAACCATTGCTTGTTGTAGCTACACTCCTAAGTTTATATTAAGTAATATTCCCGCTCTCCAGTTTTGAGTCCACATGTATTTGACATGTTTATCATCAACTCTTAAATTCAAGAAAAAGGAAGTAGGAATTTAGTTTACAAAAAAATCTAATTATATATAATTTTGATTTTCACAACTGTTCACTAATACAACTAACTTGAATTTTGAAATAAGCAGTTAGTTTACAAGTAGCTATTTTTTTACTAAGATAAGGTATGGGGTTTTTTTATAAAAACATTTTCAAAATAAGTAATTGAATGTGCATATGTTTAATTTTGGTAGATTGGGGGCTGTATGCATATATATGTAATCAAAACAATACTTTCTGGCAGGCAGATGTCAATCAGGTTAATCTCAAATAAGAGTTGTAATAATTAAAAAAATAAAAACCCCAAGAATTTTGGCAGAGACAGTCTCATGCTTCAGTATATGTGATGACTATAACTAATACAGTAACAGTAGAACTGCTCTCTGAATGTGTTTATTTCATATCTACCTGCTGTTTCTTCTATCTTCCTGTTGCTGCGTGGTATCTGATAATAGAGATAAGGTCGTGTGTTGCTTTAATGCAGGATGATGCTTTCTATGTTTTATATTTGTTGTAGTTGTAGGAGTAGCTGACATGTAACTTGTCAGACTTCATGCAGTTACAGCTGTCACTAGACCATCCCTATGGTTTTAAAAAGACGATATATTGAGAAAATTTCAGTTCTGGGGTTACAGCAACATGTTATTGTACTGAACCTTAAAAAAAAAATTCACCTTGTGTTTTGTCTCTTTCTGTAACTAGGGCCAGATCAGTCTGAATCCTGGACAGGCAGAGCAGCTGAGGCCATCCTCTGTGTGAATATCATATCCCAATGAATAATGTCTCTGCTTTTATGGGTCTTATTCTTTGTTGCAGATTAAATTAGTTTAATCAAGTACAGGAGTTTGGGCAGCCTCTCATCTTCTTACCTCTCCCTGCTCTCCATCCTCCACCTAGCACATTAACTGTAGGAAAAATTTATTATCTCATTAGTTTTATGTATTGGTTCACTTAGAACAAATTGAAGCTTAAAAATGTCACTCAACTTTGACCTGTTATGAAAGCATTTGACTTACTGAAGGCTACTCATCTGTTTCTGAGCCATTTGACAACTCCAGCGTCTGACATCCTGTAAAGGTCCTGTTAAAAATGGACTTTGTACAGGCACCTCTGGTCACCGGGATCACTGCAGATTCTAAGCTAGGCTTTTGTAGGTATTTTCTTTGCTGTGCCAAGCCTCACTCAGAGCATGTTCAGGTGTGTTTCTCAACTAACACAAAAATTCCATAATAGTGGGCCAACATTTGTATGAAGTGGGACAGCTTCTTCCCTCATTGGCTTAAGACCTGTCTGTGCCATGGAGACTGCTGGTGATCCCTCTGTTGTATTTTACAGGTCTTTCCCCATCTGCATTGTCAGCCCATACATGACTCTTAGTGAGGTCATCATGTGAGTTTTTGCTGCAGGGCGCTACAGAGCTTGACTGTATCATCTGTTATGTTACTCTTGCCGTTACCTTCTTCTGCAGCAGAGTTTTGCTTTCCGCTGCACAGAGGGAGAGCTGCTCCAGCTCAGGGCAGCGGGAGGTGCAGTTATTCTGGTTTATGAGCTGCTCTGTATTATGGAAAGGAAGGACATAGGATTACTGCCATTCTAGATGTCTTTGTTTACTAGCAATTTTCAGGGAATTCATGAATTTTGTATTCCCTGAGAACCTCTTCTGTGTTTAACATCTGAGGCCTAATTTGAAAAGTTAGGGTCACCTGGGGGGGCTTTGGAGGCCAAACAGCAGCAAACAACATGGTAAGCAAAGAATATGAATATTTATTTTCTTTAAGCCACCATATCAAAAATAATGAAAAATTGCTTTGTTTGGAAAAATATGTATTTCTTGTATTGCTTACAATTTCAAGAGTTTGGTTAAATCTGCCAAGTCCTCTTTTCTTCACCTTGTATCAAATGGATCCTGAAGGAGGATTCCAAGAGTTCTGCTGCAGAGATCAGCTATATTTTCCATCCCACTGATAGCCTTTCCCCTCCATACTGACTTAGCATGTGAAATTTTAACTCAAGAGAAAGCCTTGCATAGATGGAGATTAATCTCCTGATGCAGTTCTTGACAGCACTAACAGGCTGTGATGTTCAGGGATAAAGCTGCTCCTTATACTTCCTGCTGCTTGAAGCAATTATTTTTCATGTAAGATATGTTGGTCATATGCAGGGATTTTTACAGGTGTCTCTGTATCCCATGGCAAAGATTTGAGGCCTGGGTCCACTTTTTCTATGTCATTGTTGTAATTCTAAGCTAGATAAGCTATTTTGGGGGCCCCTTCCCTGTCAGGTCTTTGGAATTTACAGTCTGTCTCCCTTGTCCTCTTTGTCAGACACTAAGGCTCTCTTGCTTTAACTGAGGATGATTTGCCATATGGTAAAGTGGGTTTGCTGTCTATTAAATGTTTTTAATTGCAGTGTGTTTACAAAGAGCTCTGTAAATAGTTACATATCTGGTGCTGCTAAAAATCAGTTTTATACTAGGTTTTCCTGGGCCTATTCCAAATTATGCTGTTCAGAGAAATTAAATTACATTTGCTGCCATTCAGAGCTTAATGACAGCATGCTCAGCATGGGGCTGCATGGCATCATGCTTTTCACGCATCCATAAATAAGACTTCAAAAGGATTACTTCAAATGATATAGGTGAGTAAGCTCACAGTGAGGTCTGGCAGGAATGCCTACTCTAGTAGCACTGGTGAAATCACTCGTATGATTTAAAGCTAGAAACTCAGCCAATGTAATGAATTTTAAACTCTGTTGTTTGCACTAGGATTTTACATTGATTTTTTTAGTTACCCCAATATGACTTCTGCATATAAACAGAGTCTGATTCTGTTAGGGCTTTTTGAAAAGGCTGCTTACTGCCCTCCATAAAAAGTTTATGAAGGAATTGACTTTGACCTTGGTTTTCTATTTGGCCACCTCAAAATTGACTTAAGTTTTTTGTTACTCTTTTTCTTCTTGAAGACTTGGTGCTTGATGATTCCTAGAAGTTCAGAGAGGAGATAGAGGGACCTTTGTCTCCTGCTGTTGAGAAATTGGAGTGGTGTTAGTAATCCTTGTGATTAATAAAAACTGGCTCTACCACAGCAGAATAAGTTGGGTGCTAGATAAATCCTTAGAGAATTGATGCTCCAAACCCCTAAAACGACCAGGGGGTTGGAGCACCTCTGCTACAAGGACAGGCTGAGGGGTTGTTCAGCCTGGAGAAGAGGAGGCTCCGGGGACAACTAATAGTGGCCTTCCAGTACCTGAGGGGGCTACAGAAAGGCTGGGGAGAGTCTGTTCACAAAAGCCTGCAGTGACAGGATGAGGGGCAATGGGTTTAAACTGAAGAAAAACAGATTAAGATTGGAGATTAGGCATAAATTCTTTCCAATGAGGGTGGTGGAGCACTGGAACAGGTTGCCCAGGGAGGTGGTTGAAATATTCAGGACGAGGCTCGACGACGCCCTGGGCAGCCTGGTCTAGTTGGGGGTGTCCCTGCTGACTGTGGGGAGACTGGACCAGATGACCTTTGGAGGTCCCTTCCAGCCTAGACCATTCTATGATTCTATGATTTTGGAAAGCAGTGGAAAGAGAGAAAGGCTTAAATTGCTTATTATTAACATTCTACTTTATATCTACTGCCACAATAGCAATGCACCTGTATGGAAAATGAAAACTCTTGGTTTAATCCTTCTGATACAGTAAGCATTGGGGAAAAATAAGTAGAAAGTAACTACAGGCCCAAGGATTGCCATTTAACTAGGATACTTCACTCTTCATTGAAATTCAGGCTCTTGGGAAATGTTGTCCTTGGTTTAACAGCCAGTGCCCGCAAGCTGTGCTAAGCGTCCCTGTGAATATACTTTAGGTACTGCAGACATGATAAATAGTGTGGGCCACCTGGGCATCTTGCTGGCCACTCTCTGCTCTGCAGCACCAGTGTGGGAAGGGCTATCACCAGGTGTATAAAAGCTGTGCTGGGAACAGGGTTCACCCTGCTTTGTGACACAACTACCAGTGTTGGCAGTATGAAATGGGAAAGGGTGTGAGGAAATTCCACCATTCTTTTTGGAACCATTTTGTGTGGCTTCTTTTACAGAAGTAGAACTAAAGGGCACTGGATCCTCTGCAGGCTGATTACAGCTATGTATTTGCAAATGGGATGTGCTTTTCCTACCTTCTTATTCTTGGACACAGAGTGTATCATAATAAAATAGGTATTATTTAATGAAGTCTTTGATTATTGTGTCTCTGTAGCTTGGAGAGCTCAGAGCAATGATGAATGGTTTTGAAACACAGTTTTAGGGTGGGATTTCATAGCTGTCATGGGTATGAGCATAAATGGCTCAGGTAAAGGAACCAAGAGATGCAAGGATACCCTATGCAGGAGGGGACCATGGCAGCACCTTCTTGAGGAAATTCAGGAGGAAGAAGTTTGGAGAGAAGTGTATCTGGAACCAGATCCTTTTTTGGTGTAAGTTACCTTAGCTGCACTGGTTATGGAAAAGCTAGGAAGGCCTATGTGATTTGAGGATATGCATTTGTATCACAAGAGAATTTCTTCTGGGCTTTCTGACTGTGAAACATTAGAGCTCTAATGCACCTTTATTCTCCAGCCTCCTCTAAGTTTTAAATGTCTGTCTTTTGGGTATGGTCTTAATAGACTAGGGCTTTAGGACCAGTTTCTGTGAGAAGTGGTACTGTTCAAGAAGGGCCCTTGACACCATTCTGACTTAATGCTAGACACATCTGCCGCTACTTGGACAAAATTGACATTGTCTAGAGAGGAAAGCAATCACCTACTGTAGCATTACAGAGCATTTACACTTGAGCCATGTTACCAGGCAGTAAATCTTGACCTTTAGGAGTTCAGAGATTAGATTTCTTTGCTGCAAGCGCTCAAGATATTGTTAGGCATTTGTTGCTATTCAAAGCAGATTTCAGGGGTTACCTATGGGTTTAAATCATAGCATCAATCATTTTTGGAAGGTTCTTTTAAAGCTGAGATAGCTTCAAATGAAAACTAGGATTACTTTTACATTTATTGTCAGTAGTTGGTAAGAAGCAAAAGCAGGGGTAGGAAGGGATTGTGGAGGCATAAGACATTGCCGTAAGTTTCAGTGTTTATTTCTATGTGAACAGTTACTTTACAGGTTTAGACGGAAATGGCTTCTTTTCAATGGTGTGAACTGATGTACCTTTTCCAATGGGATAATAAACTAAAATTCATGTTCAAAATAGGACTGAAGACAGGCAGAGTTTTAAAAGAAACACATTTTAAAAATAGCAGCGCCTCAAATTATCATTGACTTACAAATAGACAGTGTTAATCATCTATTAGTACCAAGAAATGCTTGAAAGCTGATGTTTTTTAATTTTGTACAAACCAAGCACTTCAGAACAGGGAGGTCAGGACGATGACAAACAGGGAGGTCAGGATGTAATGAGCCTCCGCTGCTGTGAGGAGTCCATCCTTCCCATTACAGAAAAGCACTGATGATCAAATCTGGGTAGGTACACATAGCATCTAACTAGGAGAAGAATCAAAACTTGTAAGATGTTTTCTCCTTCTTTGGGTCTCAAATCCATATTTCTGTCTCTTTATTGCAAACTTATTTTTCCAAAATAGCAAGTTACAGCTATAGAAGTAGTCCAGGATTTCATTCAAAGTTTAAAAAAATATTCCATTTGTGAAATCTAACTAAAAACCCAGATACAAAATGGAAGGCTAGTGACTTAAAAGTGATAGAATAAGATTCCATTGTAATTGTTAGCAAAAACCTGTTCTGCATAGTGCTGCAGTTAAAATATGGTGGCGATCCTGAAATGCATTTGGAAGAAAATCAGCCAGAGGAGTTATGGGAATTTTGCCCTTTGCCCAGGCCAATGTCCCAGTGCTGGAACACACTCAAACCCTCTGGGCATTGTATTAGAGAAGGATTGGAGAGCACTTGGAGAGTACAGACAGGGAAACTTTTATTGAGGAAAGGAAGCATGATTAAAGTGATTAACTACCACGAAACAGTTCATTACAGAGTCCTTTCAAGTGTAAGTCTCCCAGCCCCAAGGGTTTAACTTTTTTACTTTTTTTCAAACCTATAAAACAAAATACTAGTGATTTTTCTCTGAAGAAAGGAAGGGAAAGCTTGAGAAGTGGGAGGAGCTCAGAAGGGGGCAGAACAATCTCTAATTGATATTATAAAACTTCCTGATGAAATATGCTCTTCCAGGCTTTTAGAGGCCAGAACCTCTGAAGTTATTTTGCTAATGTTTGTTTCCTAGGCAAGCCTCATAAATGTCAAGTATAAGACTATGCTAGAACTGGCTGCATAACCTTCTGTTGAGCAGTTCTGCTCCTCTGTGCAGGTGATAAGCACTGTCCTCACAAGTCCTGGGGTCTTGTTACCAATTCTGAGATAACCAGGCATTAACAACAGCAGGTGGAAGCTTAACTGGCTTTCTAGAATTGGCTAGGTTGAAACCTTTGAAATCCTGGCCAGTGGAAACAGTTTTGGGAATTGGGAGGTAAGAAAAAAAGTTTTCAGTGAGTTCCATAGCAACATAAAGGAATCTTTGGTGATGATGGCAACTGAGATATCAGTTTACCACTACTTGTGTTTTTCATTTGTTGAAGATGGCTTGTCTAGATCTGAACTCCCACACTCTTGTTTTCTGTGCAATTCTCTTGCCCCTGGTTCTGCATCAATCTTTATCATGCTCTTGTGTGGTTCCACTGCTCTGAGCGTCTAAGCATGTGACAGTCTATAGAATGTTTGCATTAAAGCAGTTAGGGCAGTGCCATTTCCATTTTTGTGGATGAGAAATTGCATCTTCTTTTCTGTGATTGGATCCTCTAAAGTACAGGGATTCAGGCATCTGAATATCTTTTGAGTGTCTAGGTTAAAATGGGAATTACATAGGAGTTCCAATACAGAGAGGAAAAGAAAAAACCAAACAAACACCAACCAAAACCCAAAGCCAGGTTCCTCAACTCTTCAGCTTGCAGATTTGCTTGCCTTTGCATCCTAAGTGAAATGAGAGATTGGAGTATGTGAAGTGCTATTTTAAGTGAAAGCACTACAGAGCTTTGATACAAAGCCTTGTGAACTGTTGACACGCTTTGTCATACTTACAAATTCTGAAATGGTTGCTGCTTGTTTGAAACAGTATAGGAATTGTTCTTCTAGGAAACATTTTTTTTGATGAAAATAAAAGAAAATACAGGAAAACATAATCTAACTGTGACTGACTATGTTGAACCTCTCTAGAAGTTTTTGTTTTGACTTGCTTCCTTACCATTTCTTCCCCCAAGAAAAGACACTTATTTGTGCTAGCAAATCCATGGTGTGCAGTGGTTGCTATGGTAATTATTTCTTGTAATGAGTTAATGTTATAAATGGCTAGGATTTAATGAAGAGTTCCCTCAGGAATATCTTGATCTGTTCAGATTGCCTTCTTTGGGCTGTGTATCTCTGTGAGACATGCCAGGGTGCCAGACATTCATACATTGCAGCAGAACCAGGAATAGCTGCGGTGTTTCATCACTCCTGAAATCTCCCATGCTTTTCACAAGATAATTCTGTAGAAAATACAAGCAGGTGATGCAGAATTTACTAATCAAATGGGTTGTGAATCTGCACAATTCAGCTCTCACAATCATTTACCCTTGTTTTTATGGGGGACGTCAACTTCCCAGATATCTGCTGGAAATATAACACAGCAGAGGGAACAGTCCTGGAGGTTCCTAGAGTGTGTGAAAGACAACTTCCTAACACAGCTGGTGAGCAAGCCAACCAGG
>BJBW01013409.1:33897-46191 GCA_004320125.1 Scolopax mira | reverse complement strand
GCTCCATGTCCATCAGTGCCACATGTGCTCCCAGTCTGTTCATTAACCATAGAATCACAGAATGGATCATGAAGGACCTTACGTATGGTCCTCATGTGTTCATCAGTGTCATGCATGTGCTCCTTGTCTGCCCGTGGGTGCCACATGTGTGCTCCATACCCACCTGGCGATGCCATCTGTGTGCTCCTGGTCTGTCCATCAATGCTACACATGTGGTTCCAGTCTGTCCATCAGTGCCACATGTGCTCCCAGTCTGCCTGTTAATGCCATACATGTGGTATGGGTGTGGGTCATACCCTCCTAGCGGTGCCACACGTGTGCACCTTGCCTTCCACGCAGTGCCACACGTGTGCTCCATGCCTGCCTGGCAGTGCCACACGCCTGCTCCGTGCTGGTTGAGGGCATGGCAGTGGTGCACACTGAGGGTTGCCTGCGTTGTCACCAGTGGTAGGGACGACATGAGGATGTAGGAGCAGGAGTTAGGAGTCTGTGGGAACCTGGAAGAGGAATTTGATGTGTCAGGGAGTTGTCTGAGGCTGGTGCTGGAGGTGCAGGGCATGGTGGTGGCAGATCCAGCCTCTGCATAGGCAGCCACGGTGCCACATGCCCAGGGCTGGAGGCAGGAGGGCAGGTGAGGGCACACAGTTTTTGTCACTGCCCTTCACCCCGTGCCAGCCACACTATGCCCATCCGACAGATCCCTGGGGTGGGAATTGAGTGCTGCAGGAGCCAAGCCATGGGTTAGCCATGCCAGAGGGGGGGCGGTGAAAACAGGGGGTGTCTGTGACATGGGAGCATTGAAATTAATTCTTGAAATGCGCCATTGTAAATTATGTTGACCCTTTCTACCCCACTGGATCTCTGGACAGCGCTCAAAAAATTCCCAGTCTCACCATCCAGCTTGCACTGGGCCCAATATGGTGCTGATGGAGGGGGGCTTGGGGAGCACAGAAGGTCTTCCTTGTTTGGGGTTTTCTACCACATAAATCAGGACGCCTACAGGCACTTGCTAGTGCACTGCAGTGTTTTTGCTGACCACTCAAAATAAGATGGACATCCTTTCAAGCCTCAGTCAGCCATGGAAGCACAGCTTTCTCAGGGGACTGCTCCAAGGAGCAGTTGGGGATGGAAATGGCAGAAAAGAGAAGGATATTCTGCAGGGTTGGGGCTCAGTGGGCAACTCTGTAGATAAAGTCAGGCTCATCTCTTAGCTTGCTACAGTGTGTGAGCATCCCACCTGCACGGTGTGAAGCAGTGACCAGCTGAACTGGGTGTTCAGAACCAGCTGGCACTGGGGTGGCCATAGGGGTGGGTGGGATTTCCTATGAACAGGCTTCGTAGAAGGTGTGGTGGTAGTTGGAGGTCCAGGAGTCCCAGGGAAGCACTCAGGGCTGGAGTCCAGCTGCTTCGTAGATGTTGAGTGAGGAGGAGAGTAAAAGGACACTTTTTCCTGACAGGTTGCTTTAGCCAGGGGTGGTGTTGCCTTCTTCACCATGATCAGACCTGCTGGCTGAGGTATCACTGAGTTCTCCAAATTCCCCACCTTGAAGTTCAACCACCCAGGAGCCAAGGGAAATGGAAATGTCCTCTCACACCAGCGTAGGCATGGACAGAAGTCTTCTCCTACTTCATCCCAACCATTTGAAGCTGAGGAAGGAGACTGCATGTCCATTGAACCTGGATATTTTCACATGAACAGCACTGATTTGGGTTTTATCACTGCCGTGATGGTCATGATGACCATCCATTAGCTCCATCAGCGCAAAGCAGAGTCATAAGCATTATCTTTTCCTTAAAGATTAGTAGAGACTCTGCCTTGGCGTGAACACCACTCTGAAGAGTGAGGCATCAGCTGAAGGGTCTGAGAATGTCCCAGAAAAGGGGGGTTGAGGGAGGAGTGAGGGGCCACAGTTGGTCACAGACTCTCTGAGCCTGCTCACTACGGTTCATTTGGGGGGGGACACACTTGGCTTGGGGTGAGCCAGTTGCTCCAACCAAATGGTGCAGGAACAGTTGATGGAAGGGAAGGACTTCAGCGATCTTCTTTGCAGCAGTGACTGTCCTCTGTAGGAAACTGCTGGAAACGGCAGTATTTCCAGTGAATGGCCTTAGTCTGGGGTACAGCACTCACTGGGCTTTGTGGCGAGCAATGTCCTGCCAGCCTTTCCTTTGACTGGGTATCTCCTGTCTTCCACCTGGTTTGGTTTATTAATAGTTGCAGTTAAATATTTTGTCTGCTCTTTTATATGAGTAGCTGTCTAGTCTTTCCTTGAAGAAGGTTTAGGGTCCACCTAGAGAGCGATAAAGAGGGTCACTGTCTGGAAAGCATGGACAGGAGTTTCTCCAGTTTGGGCAGGAAAGGCCAGTCAGACAAGAGCTGTTATCCCCTCAATGATTTTGGGAAGACCATTTACACAGGGGCTGAGTGTTCAGGTCAATATTTTAGGTCCCAATCCAGCACGGATTCAACAAGGGCTTAACTTGGACTTCATGAGTGATCTCATGACATGCCAGATTATAATGCATGATATTGAGGCCACTCTTGTCCTTACAGATGGGGGGGAAAGAAGTGTGTTTGGTGGCACTGGACCGTAAAGTGTCGGTTCTGGATGACAGATACCGGGTTGTGTAGAGCACAGGGTGTCTGCTGAAGGCTTTTTTATAGATGAACAAGTGGTAACTCCAGGTCCATTGCTATTTATAATAAATAAATAAAAATTGTACTTAGTAATTTCCAACAAATATTACCTAGACATTAGTTCTCTTTGTAGCATATTTCAGGTACAGGTACTCCAGACCCTGGACTATTGTATTGGCTTGTGATTATTCTTTCACATACATGAAAACAAGGAAATGAGAAATTAATGATACTAGTAACTAGAAAATGCTTAATTGAAAATATCAGGGCAGTTTAGCTGAGATGGGAGTTGAATGGGCCTTTGAGAAACCTGGTCTAGTGGGAGGTGTCCCTGCCCAGGGCAGGGGGGTTGGAACTGGATGATCTTTAAGGTCCCTTCCAGCCCAAACCATTCAATGATTCCATCAAGAGGGAAAGCTGCCTTGCCTCTGCAGCATGGTGAGCACCTGGAGAAGGTACATGTTGTGTGCATAGAGGTCCCTTCTCAAGGGACAAGAGAAAGGGATGATCAACAGAAATATGAGTCATCCGGACTGATAAAACCAGATAATTTTTACCCATCTCATAGCTAACCGGTGGAATTTATCAGCACAGAGAGTGTTTGTGTATGCAAAAGGACCCAGTGCCTGTTGGGAGGTACAGATTTAAGAAAGAGAAGGGCGAGATAAGCACTCGTGCTTTAGAGGTAAGGCTGAAACTGATGGTCAGGAGTGAGAAAGATGCTTCCTCTGAGGGTATTTCCTTCCCCCAGTTTTTCACCGTTAGTGCTCGTCCCTTCCTTTGACGTGTGTGATGCTTATCAGGGCAGGGGCAGCACAGCAGTTTGGAGGGACCCATTCAGCTCCTGCATTCCCTGTGTTTCCCAGAGCCTTATTCCCGAGTTCCCTGTGTTTCCCAGAGCAGTGTCCTGCTCAGCAGTGACAGCAGTTGGTCCTCACCCAGCACACAGGCACGGCGAGTCCCCAGCCTCTGCTCCCACCTCCCGCTCCTTCTGCCAGAGCCTGGCTCATGCCTTAGTGGGGCAGGGTAGTGGGAGAACTGGGGTGGGGACCAGTGAGAGTGACCTCCCCTCAGGCATGCAGGATGATGCCAGGGACTCTCCCATTCACCCCAATAGTGGCTGATGGGGGGTGTCAGTGGTGGACACTTCCTGGCCGTCACCTCGGACACCCCCACAGTTACGTTTAGAGCTTACGTGGGAAAGTGATAACTGGAAAGTACCCTTCTCCTGGAAGCTGTTTTAAATGCAATTTATCAGCTGGAAATAAAGGCAGCCAAATACTATGTAAAAAAATTGTGTACAGCAGCAAATGCCCCACAGATCCCAGCTGGAGAAGGCACCATCTCCGACAACACTGGTTTTGTTGGTCAATGCTTGGATTTGCACTTGACTAGGACCCAAACTGGAACCATTTACCAAATACCCCTGAGTGCTGCTGGGTGGGATCAGAGAAGCTGGCAGAGGGGTGGGTACGGAGAACCGAACACATCAGTGGATGTAGCCTGATACTGAGTGAGCTCAGGAGTTAAAAACCATCACTTCTGCTGGGAGCTGGGAGTGCTTCCTTGGGAAAGGATAGAGAAATGTTGAGGTATTTATGGGATCACTGCAGATGAGTGTCTGGCTCTCGTAACTTCAGTCATTCAAAGCTGGTCAGCCAGTGTTACCTGGGTTTCTCTACTGCCTCTACAGTCAATGCACCATGATGAGCACCTTCTGAAACCATTCATCCCGGTGCTCTAAAAGCTTATTGTGGAGTGAGATGAATCGCTCGCTGGAGCTGCCTTATTCCTTCCATCAAACACAAAGGGAGCCCCTGTGTCTGGCACAGTCTGCATCTGAGACTACCTGAGGCTGGATGGGAGACCTGTGGTCCAGCAATGGGACAACTGTGATCCATCAATGAGACAGCTGTGATCCACCAACAGGAGAGCTGTGATCCATCAGTGGGACAGCTGTGTTCCATCAGTGGGACAGCTGTGATCCACTGATGGGATGCAGTCAAGAAAAAGGGGAACGATCCCAAGTTGTCTCAGGAGAGTCATTTTGAGAGAGGTACAGAGAAGTATAAAGGTTCTGGTGAAGTTCCAGGCTGCTGTCTGGTTCTGGTTAGCCGTATTGAGGGAATTTACCCTGAAATGAGTGCAGAGAGAGTTTCCTGGATTCTTCAGGAGAAGGGAGGGTGTCTTACAGAGGTGACTCAGTTCACTGATCTCAGCAAAATGAATGCTGGGAGAAGAGGAACACGGACCAAGCCATGGTACCACCTTGACATAAGAGGGAGTAGGAATAAACAGACTATGTATAAACCCACGCTCGAAGTGAGGAGATGCTGACCAAGCATCAGAGCTGTCAGTCTCTACGGGAGCAATCTCAGAGGAGAACTGGGAAGAGAACCTGGCTGCTGCGAAAACAGAGCTTGGTCAGGTTATGAATGACATGGCACAGTGTGGCTGCCTCTCACAGCAGGCAACTGGGCATCGTTTAAGGTCCCTTCAGGTCCTTGTCCCCAAAGTGAGAAATCAGTTTTAATTGTCCCATAGTTTTTGCTAACTCTGAACCTAAACGGTGAGATTTTTCCAAGAAGAATTATTCTTGACTTTAATCAAAATCTAATTTATATCCAGGTCAGATAATAAGTCAAAGCAGCTAAGGGCAGTCAGCAAAGAGTGTGAATTTCTTCCGGAGGCTATAGGATTTCTGTCCCTGTCATAGCACCAAAACATTATCTGGTGTGGCTTTTGCTGGGGCGAGGCCTGGGACTGACACAGATGGAGGAGCTGGAGCTACAAATTGAATGGGCGTTTGTGGAAATAATAGAACTTTCCCCCACCTTGTTATTCTGTCTCCAGCGTGGTTTCAGAGGGGGATCGAACCACGTGGATTCTCAACTGATGTGCTTGTGGGGGGAAGCCCCCCCCCTCCCCGAATTTGCTCAGTAGCCTGAGAGCTGTGGTGAGGACCGAAATACCCACCAGCTGCCAGGGCTGTGTGGGAGCCCGGGACAGGAACAGCCAGGGAGCTGCAGATCAGGACTGAGCTACATTTCCAGAGCTGCGTGGGGAAGTCTGATGGCACCTGCCCACATCCTCTGTGACTGCACATGATGCCACGTCTCCCTCAGCTTCAAGATCAGCAAATTTACCCTTCTCTGCTTTTTTTTTTTTTTTTTTTTTTTCTTTTGGGAGAAAGAAGAAAAAACCCAACTGGGAGACCACCAGTTTCCAGGAGAGGCTGTGCTAACGTGGTACAAGCTGTCACCAGGAGAGCCTTGAGGAGATGGGATGCCCTCTGCAAGCTGGAGCCTCTCATTGTCTGTGTGGCAGAGGACAAGAAGGGAAGTCATATGAACCAAAAATAGCCTTACAGTTTGGGAAGTGAAACTGTGTTCCTGTGACCTCTTACACTTGTGCTCATGTGCAGGGCAGTGGGTTGTCTTGCTCTGCCAACCGAGGAGGGAAGGGTTATCTCCTTGCCTCCAGGTGTAAACTGCCCCTCCAGGCACATCTCCTTGGCCTGTCCTCCCCCTGTCCTTTGAAGTCCTCACCGTGGGTGCACTCCAGTAGCATCTGCAGCTGCAAACATCTGGAAGGGTCTTTCCCATGAGCCTGCTTTGAGGTCAGGGGATTGCTCTGGGTTCTGAGGAATCCCCGCTGCCTCTGGGGAACCCCTGGGCACGGCTGGCATGGGAGGGGAGAGGTGAGTCCTGGCCAGGGTGGGCAAGGCTGCAAAAGGCCTTTAGCTTAAAACATTTACATGCTACTGCTTTAAGGCATCACTGGCTGGTGGGGAAGGGAGGAAGCAGGAGAGACCTTGTGCCTCTCAGGGGAGGGCTGCCTGCTCCTCAGGGCCCCCAGGGGAAGCTGGGTTTTAAATTTTCGGTGTGCTGGTGGGCACAAGCACCCTTGAGATAATATTTCTGGGTGGGATTTAATGGGCTGGGGCTGAATCCTGGAAGCCCGTGCAGCAGCGGGATAATGAGATGTCGGCTATTTTTCAGTCTGGCTGTATCCCACCTCCTAATACTTTTAAACGCTTTGACACAGCTGTTAACTTTGCAGTGGATGCTCATCCATGTGGCTCATCCGTCCCCTTCCCAGCCCGGCTGGGTGCCCAGTGTGCTCTATGCCGTTGCCGCTGTGTGGGTGATGCTCGTGGCCCTCCCTGCACAGCTTCCCCGGTGCAATACGTCTCCAAAGGCTCGTTACCACCAGACCTGGAGATCCTCGCCTGCAGCATCGCCCCCGGGAGACGCTGAGCATGAGCAGAGCTCGTTACCGGTAACGGGACGAGAGGCACTGGGGCACTCGGCAGAGCCAGGCCACCAGCCTACGGGATGTGGCTTCTCTCATTCAACTTTTTTTTTGTGTCAGACCAGTGGCTGAGGGAGCACTGGGGCGATTTTTATGTGTCAGACCAGTGGCTGGCTTTTTGCCCAACGGCTTAGAATTTCCTCCGGGATGTTGAAGTCTGGTCTGGTCCCAGAATAAAGCGGATTGTGTGTCGTCCTGGGGCTGAACGGGTTAATTTTTGTGCTTCTCTCCCCAGCTCGCTGCGGACTCTGGCTGGGACAGAACATCTGTCTGTTGCTATGGCTGCAGTACACTTGAAGGGGATGACTGGATAATTATTGCAAACATCCATCCTGCCTGATGTGCTCCCGGACCCTCCCTGCCCAAACGCAGGGGAAGCGGCCGCCGGTTCCGGGAGCAACTTCAGTCACTGGGATCCTACCTAGGGATGGATGGCGGTTGGCAACACCTTTTCATTTGCATAATTAATGAGGCCGAGGCTGCAGGGCTCCTGGGAAATCCGACGCAGAGCAGCAGTGCTGAAATGGCACGGAGGGCTCCAGCCTTCTCCGTGTAACGAGCTCTGCTCGCTGATAACGCCCCGCTTTGGAACTACAGGGGAGTTGTTCTCCCATTTCCATTAATTTACCACCCACCTCTATCTGAACAGATTGCTCTGGGCCTGATCCTGCGATACCTCCTGCCAGGCACAGGCCCCAGACCTGTCTGATGATGAGGAGGATCTGGCCGGGGCGGCGCTGCGTTGGGGCACACGCGTCCCTCCCTGCGAACCCCGTCACCTTCGGGGCCGTCCTCACCGGTCAGGGGCCTTGGAAGCTGCAAAGTCCCTGGGTCATGGCATGGACCCAAGGCTTCCCCGGCTTCTCCCCTCCTCTGCCTGCTGCTGGCAGTGCTGCCTGGACTCCCTGCCTGCGCTGCCACCGCCTGCAGCTCGGTGACTTGCTGGGCTGAGCTGTGCTCGCTGCTCACCCCTGCAGTGCCCGGGCACCGCGCTGTGCCTACGGTTGTGGTGCCAGCCCTGTCACCAGCTGGTACGTCCGTCCGTCCCCCCCACCCTGGTACCGGCACTGCTGGGGAAAGGTGGGTGGTTGCTCTGCAGGGCGATCACAAAATCATAGAATCATACAATGGTTAGAGTTGGAAGGGACCTTGAAAATCATTCTTCCCACCTCCCACCAGAGCAGGTTACTCAAAACTCCATCCAACCTGGTCTTGAACCCCTCCAGGGATGGGGCAGACACAGCTTCTCTGGGCAACCTGGGCCAGGCTCTCACCACCCTCACACCAAAGAATTTCTTCCTAATACCTAATCTAAATCTCCATTTTCAGTTTAAAACAGTCCCCCCCTCATGCTATTGCTCCCCTCCCTGATGAAGAGTCCCTCCCCAGCTTTCCTGGAACCCCTTTAGGGACTGGAAGGGGCTTTAAGGTCTCCCTGGAGCCTTCTTTTCTCCAGGCTGAACACCCCCAACTCTCTCAGCCTGTGCTCATAGGAGAAGGGCTCCAGACCATGACCTCCTCCATGGTCCCTGGTGCACAGGCAGTACTGGTGAACCCTGCTGCCAACCACAGGCTGGTGAATCCCCTGGGATTCCCAGCCTCACCTTGCAGCTGCACATACTTTCCCCACGGTGTCCTTCTCTGGGGACGTGGCATGCTCCAACCCCATATCTCCTGGCAATTCCTTCCTCTGCTCCTAGGAGTCAGCCTGTGCCACCAACGCCTGCCCACAACACCCACATCCCCTTTATTCCTGGTGTTGCTGCTGTTCTTTTGCCTACTGGCATTTTACTGTGTCCTGGATCTGACCCTGGGTATGTTATAAAACCCAGATCCAACCCTGTGGGATGTTCTTGTTTCAGGCAATTCCCACCTCTGAATTAATAGAGCAAAGAAATAATGCAGAAGTTCCCCTTCTGACAAGACAACTTCAATGCATCCGTTGTACTTTTTTTTTTTCTTTTTTTTTTTTCTCTTTATCAACACGTGGTGGGGTAGAAAGTCTCTGAGGGGAGCTTGGCCCACAATGAGTTCACACCTCTGCAGCCACCGGCCAACAAACAACGTCACAGCCAGGACCCTCCACTGGGGCCATGTTCCCTCTGCAGAAGTCTAGGTGGGCTGTGCAGGATAAGGCTGCCTCTTGCTTTTCCCATTATCTATAACGCCGAATATATAAATAATAACACAGAACATTTCCATGCAGCGCTTCGCAGAGCACCCCACAAGAACTGGTCAGCACGGAGCATTTCCAGAAGCTGAGCACCTTGCTGGAGACTGGTGGCAGGTAGGGACCAGGGCCAGGTCAGCAGGACTCTCCGTCAGGCAGAGCTGCCTCTTTAAATAAAGGAGGATGGCAGGGGGAGAAGTGTGGGCTGCTCCGGTCCTGTTTGATCCTTATCATCCCTACATTTTTGTGTATGATTCAATAAACTCCTTTGCTTGCACAACTTACATGATTCTCATCGGCATGACTCAGGTGCAAATGATCCGCTCACATTAGCAAGTGGTAGAGTTTGTAGCCCCATGGCTACAAAACCTTCAAGAGATCCTAATTTTGATTCGGTGGGCCTGGAAGGCACAGCTGAGTGCTTCCCCCTCTGAGGCTGTTGCAAAGGGAATGGGGCAAATGAGGGTGGCAAGAGGATATGTTCCAAGCTGGCTCTGCAAAGTGGGCATGGCTGAGGCTGGCATCTGCTTGCTAAACCTGCAGAAGAACCAGGAGCTCATCACATCCAGCCCCTGAGGAAGCTCTGGGATCTGCTGTCCTGGGACAGGCCCTGGCCTCAGGCAGCCAAGGTGGACTGGGTGCTTGGGGAGGATGTGCATCTGCTCCAGGGAGCTGGTTGTAAGGGCGCTCAGCACCTCTGAAATCCCATACTTTGGGATGCCCAGCTCTGTTTGGAGGTTTCTCACTTCTCTGTGTCGGTATTTAGAGGGGCCTTGCCTGAAAACACACAGGGCATCTGTGAGCTGCAGGTCTTCAGGAGTGTGTCCAGGTGGGAGGATCATGGTGGGAGGTGGAAAGACGATGCCACTCCATGCTCACAGGAGGGTCCTGTATCTGTGGTGTCCTGCAGCCGTGGGGAAGCTTCTCCTCCAGCCCCAGGTGTGCAGGTGCTTTAGGGGACAAACTACCTGCAGCTTCTGCTCCTATTGTTAATTCTGGGGGGAGGGTAGGAGGGCATGCGTTGTCCCATGGCAGGGCACAGGGCGTTATCACAGTGGTCCAGCAGTGACTACTGTGCCCCTGGCCCAGCCCCTATGGGAAGAAGAGCTCTTGGGGACAGCTTTGGTTTCCATTCTCCCCAAGACTGCAGGCAGGGAGGAGGACAAGTGAGTCACTGCAGAGCCACGGCTGAAATGAGGAGCTGTGCCCAGCAGCCTGGGGAGCAGGGCAGTGGCTGCGGGGGAACAGGAGGAGCGGGTTGAGGTGCTCTCCCAAGGCCTGGAGCTGGAGATGGGGGACTGGTGTGGGGATGGAGGCTTGCCATCTCCCCTACCTCCTGGGCTTGGCCCCATTTCCAACGTGTCTTGGCACCATATGGCGCTTGCTTTATTTGTTCTGCTGCGACTTGGGAAGGAGGGCAGTGTTTCATTGTCTGGCAGAGGAGGTGGGACGCAGGCACAGGAACATGCCCGTGTCCCGTGGGATCGCTGCCTGAGCCAGGCGCTCCGCGTCTCGCCCGAGTTCCAGGTCACTGTCCTCATCCCTGGCGCGGCCCTTGTGCTCCAGAGGGGCTTCCCCGGGGAGTCGCTGCCGGAGATTCACCCACCCACATGGCTCTGGAGATGAACCAGCACCGCCTTGTGCGGGAGCATCCCGGTGCGGAGCATGACCCACCCGCAATGGGACACTGCCTGGTAGGAGGAAAACGTGGCAGCGCCGTTACTGACTCATCAGAGCACAGGCAGCGATTCTGCGACAGCGATGCCGGGCTTGCCCAGCACCAAAAAGTGACAGCACGCTCCACCCACCCGGGCTTGCGGGGAGCAGGAACCTTCTCCGCATGCATCGCCCCATCCTGCTCCGTGGCATCCCAAATTTCAGCCTACAGCCGCCCCCTCGCTCCCTCTGGCCCTGCCTTTGCCTTCCCTCTGTCGCTCAGGGCTCAGCTCGCTCCCCCGGCACCACGGAACAGCACAGAGGGGAGGAAAGCTGCTTTAGAGGCTCAGAGGCCCAGCCCTGCCCAGATTTGCATATTTTTTACTGGCCCCTAAACAAGACGTTTCTCAGGGGAAGTGAATGCACCATCCTCTGTCCCCAAGGGCAATGTGTGGTGGGATGGCAGCCACCTCTCAAGGAGGGGACCACGGTCCCAGCACCCACTGTGGGCTCTGCACGCTGCTGCTCTCCTGCTCTCCGCAGGGAAAGCTCTTTTCTTGGTGGTTTCAAAATTCAGGGGATTTAATGCTACTGACCTGGGACCAGCTCCTGTCCCTCTGGGCTCGCAGGACTCCCGGAGGTGGCCAGGCCGCAGCCGCCTGCCCAAACCTGTGCATTTTTTTATTTGATTTTTTTTTTTTTCACCCTAGAATTTCCAGCCTGTCCCTCCTCTCGTGTATAATTTAGTCGCGAGGAGGAGAAGCCGGGCGAGGAAGGGAGAGGATGGGGGAAACTTGCAAAGTCAGCCACGGAGAGGGGAATCTGTGTCAGAAAGCATTACAAAAGGGAACTGGGGGATTGGCTCCAGTGGCTTCCAGTTGCTGTTTGTTTGTGCCAACAAGCCCTTAGGAGATTGCCCAGCGCAACGCGCAGCTCTTTCTTTCCCTGCTTCCCTCTCTCTCTCTCTCTCTCTCTTTCCTCTCTTTCTCCTCCTCCTCCTCCTCCTCTCTCTCTCCCTCTCCCTCTCTCTCTCTCCTTTTATTGCACTGCAGACTCCGGCTGGGACAGCCCATCGCTGTTGCTATGGCTGCAATATGCGGGGAGGGTTCGGCCGGATAATAATCACCGGAGAGCATCTCCCTCCTTCCCTGCCCTGCGGTTCTCCCCTCCGACCCCCTCGAGGATGGGTTTGGGGCGGGGGGGGGGGGGGGGGAAGGAGAAAAAAACCTCTCCGGCCCCTCCAGGGGCAAAAGCCGCAGAGTGGATTTGTATTATTTATTTATTAAAAAAAAATATATATTATTATTATAGTATTTATTTATACCCGGGAGATTAGACAGGGCTGTGCACGCCGCTGCCAGCACCCGCAGGAGGAGGAGGAGGAGGAGGAGGAGGAAGGAGAGCAGGGCAGCTCCGGGCTAACAGCACCGGCGGAGGCTGCTAACAGCACCGGGGAGGGAAGCACCGGCGACCGGGAGCGACGGGCGGGAGGTGACCGGCGGGGGTGGTCACCCCC
>BJBW01013409.1:0-33867 GCA_004320125.1 Scolopax mira | reverse complement strand
CTCCCCGGGGACGGGGGGGGGGGGACACCCCAGCCCGGAACGGATCACAGCTGATCCCCGGCATCACCGAGCAGCTGATCCGCCCGCCCACCCCCGCCAGCTGCCGCAGCGTGGGCAGCTGGGGACCGGCGGTGGAAGGCGGTAGCCACGGTGTGCCCCCCCCCCTCGCCCCTACCCGGTACCGCGCATCCTCGGTTGATGGAGGCACCGGGACCGGAGGGAAGAGCCCCAGGGAGTTGGCGGGGGGGCGTGCGGTACCGGCTGCCACCGCCACCTCCTCCTCTTCCTCCTCCTCCTTCTCCTCCCCGCAGCCCGGGAGCACCGGGGACGGGAGAGCCGCATCACGGGGCTGGATTCCAGCGGGGGGAAGGAGGGGGGGGGGGGTAGAGGNNGGGGGGAAGGGGGGGGGGGGGGGGTAGAGGTGAGGGGGGAGCCCTGCGCTGCAGGCAGCTGCCTTCAGCTTTGCCAGCTGCGTGGTTCTGCTCTGCCAGGCTGTGCCTGCCCTGCAAAAGATCTGCCCTTCCCGGCACTGAGCTCCCCATGGCACCCCAACACCAGCCCTGATGCAGGTTTGGGGGGGTGGGGGGTGGAAAGAACCCCCAGGCTGAGGGGACGGTGAATCCCCTGAGCTGTGACAGCGGGAGAGAAGGTGACAGCAGCACACCAAAGTCCCATGGGGGCTCCGTCCACCCCATGGTGGTGGGGTGCACACCCCACGGCCACATGCCCCGTTGGAGCTGCAGCCAAGCCAAGGTGTTTCCCCCCCTAGAGGGGCCCTGTGCCCACGGGGACCCTCCTCTGCATCTGCACCCATGGGCCTGGGGACATGTGGCAGCGGTTCTGGCAGCTGGGCTGGGGGCAGAGGGCAGGGGGGAGCTCCCACACAACCCCAGGGCTCGGCTGCGTGGGGTGGGGGTGGCAGCAGGACCATCGCTGGCACAGGGTCCCGGCAGTGCTGCAGTGCGGGAGTGAGTGTCACGGTCTCAGCAGTGCCACCGGGCTGGGCCCCGGTGCTCCCCGCTGGCCGGTGGCACCCGCTGTGCGGGCACAGAGCCTCCCGCACTCCCCGATTACCATCTTGTTTGGAGCCTCTGCGGTGGCTGTAATTCGATGCTCTCAAAGTTGATGTTTACAAGGGACAAGGCGGCCATCAGAGGGCTCTTCTTGTTCTCCCGGTGAAAGAATATTCCCCTCTCCCCGGTGTGGGGCTGCACCGTGTGCCAAGGGCTGCTCGGGCTACAGCAAGCATCTTCCAAAAACACCTGATGGGGTCAACACCTCCAAACCTGCTGTGCTGCCCAGGCAACGGGGACCCCACACCAGGGTGTTTGGTGGGACTGGGGCCAGCAGGCTCCCAGTGCCTGTGCTGGCCGTGCACTGTCAGAGGCCGCCTGCGAGGCAGGAGGTGCTGGGAGGCGGGTGAGCTGGTGGCCCCGAGGGACTCATCAGCTCCCTGTTGACAAATCCTTTCACTCACGAGCGAGTGGAGCGGGACGGAGCCCGGCACGAGGCTTCCCAGCACCGTTCCAGCCCTGCAACCGCTGCGCCCTTGCTGGGATGCGCCGGTGTTTCAGTTGCCACTGGGACCCCACAAGGTGCCCACCTCTCCAAGCTGCGGGTGGGCTGCTGAGCTGCCTCCCCACCAAAGCCCTGGCACCCTCACAGGCCCAGCACCTGCAGCCTCACCCCGCCGGGCAAGGTGCCACTGGCATCTGTGCCCTCATCTTTTCACTGGGGCTGAAAATGGCACTGGTCACTGCACTCGAACCCCAGTTCCCGTGTGGGCACCCCAGCAGGGTCTGGGCACTTTGGCATGGCTCCTGCAGCACAGCCTGACACGGGGCTGTGCCTGCCAAACAGATGGCACCGCCGCAGCCAGCGCTGCCGCAGCCGGTTTTGGTGACAGAGGGGTACGTGCTGCCCTCCAGCCAGGCTGCCACTGCCGGGGAGCGGGGACCCTTGCCCTGGCCCTTGCAGGGGGCTCTCAGGGGGGTTGTTTGGAAAATGCCAGCTCCACAGGCAGCCCCTGCTCCAGGGAGCCCTAGGGTAGTGGCACAGGGATCAGCAGCAATAACAGCTCCTCAGCCCTTTGTGTTGTGCCATGTTGAGGCAGCGCTGTCTGTCACAGGGCAGCAGATTCTCCATTTGGTTTGGGCTTTTTTTTTTTTTTTTTTTTTGTGCCCCCCAGCTCATGGGAGTCCTGCTGGGAGGAGAGCCATAGATAAAAACCAAACCAGCTGCAGGAGGGAGAAGTGTTAATGGGGGAGGCTTGGGTGGGAGGGATTGGGAATTAGGGTCACCTGGGCTGGGGTGGGAGGCTATAAGGCAGCCTGGAAACCCTGGGCACATCATGGTAGGGAACAGCCTCGGGAGGGGATGAGGCTGGAAACCCTGGGCACATCATGGCAGGGAACAGCCTCGGGAGGGGATGAGGCTGGAGCTGGAGGCAGAGCAGGAGCATGCAGCGAGCTGGGAGGTTGTGGTGAGTGAGCTGCAGTTATTCCTGGCACCGTTATTACAGCCACCGGTTTCTACCACCCTCGGCGAGGCGGCAGCGCAGTGTGCTCCCGGGAAACGGGATTGCCGGGTCCTGCCCCTTGGCCCGGCGCTCCCCGCCTTGTGCGGATGGAGCCGCCGGTGCCTCCGTTTCGCTGCCTGGAGGGTGAGCGAGATGGCGGAGGGGATGGCAGGGCTCGTCCTTGTGGGCACAGGCAGAGCTCTGCGGGAGGGGACCGGGGAGGGGGACAGGGCTGATGTCCCCCACACCGTGGGGGATGCTGAGAGGGAGAGGAGAGGCAGCCCCTGGGCTGGCTGCAGCATCTGCCCTCCTTGCTGCATCCCTGCCCCGGCCAGGGGTGCTTTTTCCTCCTCCCCTGGGGTGGAAGGAGTGAAGGGTTTGTCCCCTGTGAGGGATGGATGTGTCACCTGCAAGCTGCTCTTGTCACCGATGCTGTGCTTCTACCCGTGCATCTCCCAACCCTCTGAATCCGGTGCAGGGTCCAGGGCTGGCCTGGCCTGGCTTTTCCATCCCATCTCTCTGCTCCTGGTTGTAAGGTTGGTTTCTAGACAGAGCCTTAAAAACAACATGCATGCAAGTACTAAAAAAAGCATAATTTTATTCAATAACTGCATTGTGTGCTCAGAATTCCCTTATATGTGAGATGGATCAAGTAGAAAAGCTGGTGAAAAGGCGTGTGCTCCCCCTCTCTTTAACCTGCTCCGGCAACGCTCTGCTACAGCCGCTCTGCGCCCACAGCTCTGCGTGGAGGGGGTCCCTTGTGTCCCCCCCAAGCAGTAGGATCTTGGTCAGGCCAAGCTGAGGGGCTCTGTCTGACCTCAGGGGTCTCCTACTCTGCACCAAGGGTGGCTGAGAAGGGTCCAGCATCCCATAGGAACCTGGCTGCCCCCCTCATCCCTCACTCCTGCTGCCCTCCCTGGGGCTTGGCCCTGCAGAAACCACTTGCAGCTGGGGGCTTGGACACTCACCAGTGTCCCATGTACCCAAGATAGATGGTGGGTTGATAAGTTTAATATATGTGTGTGTATATATATATATATATATAGCCAATTCCTCAGTAGTGGAAGTTAAAAATACCAACCTGCCTGGTTGGGTAACCAGATGCTGTGAGGTGCCCCCCAGCGAGAAAGTGTTTCTCCCTATTATTATTTTTAAGCTGCTTGTAGCAAAGCCAAACCGACTGGTGACCTGCCCCGATGTGGCACGTTGTTGGGGTGCATGGGCTGGGACAGGGTCTGCTCAGGAACTGGCCCTGGGGGGTGTCAGGGAACAGCAACAGCTGGATTTCAATTTTATTGCATTTTGAATAAATCTGGAAGGATGAGGGGAAGTGTGTGTGTGTGTGCTCTGGTGTGACACAGCTCCTGCCCCCAGCCGGGAGGTTGAGGGGGTGGGGGAGGCTCTGCTCAGGGAGGTGGGGGTACTGCTTCTCTCTGCTGCTGTTGTGGGGGCAGTTTTGGGGGGTCCCAGTGCAGCATGGCCTAGCTGGGAGGTGTCTGGGGGTGACAACTGGGTCTCCCTGCTTGAGGTGGCTCTCGGCTGGGAAAAGGCTTTTTGGGGGGACTGTGGGGGAGATAGTGCTGATGGCTGCCGAGGGGGTGTGGGGATGGTGGTGCTGGGAGCTGGAGGGGGGGTGGTCCTGCCTGCCGGGAGCTGGGGGGTGCGGGATGGGGCAGGGGAGGGAGGGAGGGATGGGGGCGGTGGATTAGGGAAGGGGTGGAGGCAGGGAGGGATGCTCGGAGGGATGAGGGGTGGCCAATGGAGGGAGAGAAGCGGGGGATGGGGAGAGGGAGGGAGGGATGCCCGAGGGATGCAGGGAGAGATCCTGCGGGATGGAGGGCGGGATGCCCCGGGGAGGGAAGGAGGGAAGACGCGAGCGATGGATGCGGGGAGCGATGCCCGGAGGATGGAGGGCGCGGGGCGGGATGCCCGGAGGGAGGGGGGAGGGGGGGGTGAAGAGGGGTGTCGGATGGGGGCGGGGATGCGGGGGGATGCGCGGTGCTGCGCGGTGCTCTGGCTCCCTCTGCTGCTCCGCGCTGCGCACCGCGGCGGGGGCGGGGTGTGTGTGTGCGGGGAGCGGTGCCCGGCTCACCGGCGGTGCCTTGAGTTTGCACGGGCTCTGCAGGGGGAGGGAAGGGCCTTTAGTGGGGCCCTCCATCCCAAATTCTGCCCCGCAGGGATGCTGAGCCGGGAGAACGGAGCTGCTCCCACCCATCCACCCCAAACCTGCCCAAACCCCCCCAGCCCTGGGGTGATGGGCAGGGACAGCCCCCAGCCCCAGGGGATGGTGGGTCTGGCCAGCCTGGTGGTGGTGTGAAGCAGTGTCCCAGCAAGGGAAGGGTCCTCGATCTTCCTTGCAGCCCCCAAATTTGCACGCAGGAGGGCGAGTGGTACCGTGGTGCCTGTGGGTACCAGTGCTCCCTGTGGCCTCCGTCAAGCAGCACCTCCTGTCCTCAGGCTGGCACTGTCCCACGTGTTATTCACCATCCTGTTCACCACCAGCGTGAAACAAAGCTTAGGGACAGATTTGGGCTCAGGCAGTGCTGGGGGACGTGCACTGTCCTTCCTTGGGCTGCTGCCCCAAATCTCAGGATGTGGTGCTGCCTTGGGGCTCGGTGCTGTTATGGATGTTGCGGGGGGGGATGCTCCCAGAGGGGGGGATGCTGTGGGTGCAGGGGCTGGCACGGGCACCTTGCCTGGTGTTCTGCAGCAGCCCATCACCCCTGGGATTAAACGTTCAAACAAAGCTGTTCCCCGGTGCGGGGAGATGTCTCAGCAGCACAAGGGTTAACCTTGCTTTCCCTCTCTTTCCATGGCAAGCTCGGTGGTGGTGGTGGTGTGGTCTGGGATAACCTCGTTAGCGGCTGCGCTGAGGCAGGGATGCCCCTGGGACAGAGCAGCCCTATAAAATGGAGCTGTGCGCTGCGGGGGAGCGCTGGGAAATGGTAGCGGAGCCGCCTCGGTGGGCAGCTGGCAGGGTGCTCCCCCCAACCAAGCAGGAGCCACTCAGGGTGTCACAGAGTGGGGCAGCTGGACCAGGATGTTGGCCACAAGGCAGGTTTGTCATGGTGGGTCCAGGTGCTGGGAGCGAAGCTGTGGCTGAAGGGGAAGCAATTGCAATCAGTCCCGGGTAAGGCTGCCCCAAGGGTGCTGTGAGGGGTCAGCCCAGCCCTGACCCTGCAGTTTGGGGGGCTTTGCTCAGGGTTGCAGAGCGGGCACTCAGGGCTGGGAACGTGGGTGCACTCGGGGACCTCGCACTGGCCATCAGAGCATCCATGTTGTGCCCACCATGCAGCCCCAAGCCCCGCAGTGGGGAAGTCCAGCGATCCCTTCCTGGTCTGCCACCTCTCAGATGGGCTGGTGAGCTCCCGCTGCCCTTCTCAGGGCTGGTACTGGCACCGGTGCCCAGGAATTGTTTGCTGCCGGTGCCACAGGCCCTGTTTCTGGTGGCCACCTCCCCGTGCTGCGGGAGAAGATGGGTTCCTTATGCCTCAGCATTCATTCTCTCTGGTGATCGACAGCCTGCGGTCTGGCTGAGCAACCCCAATTGTTCCCAGTGTGCCTGGACAAAGAAGTGCCTAGAGAGATGGCAAGGCTTAGGAGAAGAGGAGATGCTAGGAATATTTCCACTGCCTTGGACACCACCCGTTTTTCCCCACCCCCTTCCTGCAAGAATGGGAGGCAGCAGCTCAGTTTCACAGGCAGGGTGGGATGCCTCCCTGCATGTCCCAAGCGGGGCGGGTGCAGGAGAAGCCTGTCCCAAGGCAGGATGAGCCCTGGGGACTGTGTCCTCAGCAACGTCATGGTGCTGCACTGAGCACGGTGTTTGTTTGTCTGCTCCCAGTAAGGGATGCAAATGCTCTCCCTGAAGCATGGGCCATGGGAGCCCCAGGTAGCCCCATGCATCCCCTGCAGGTCCCTGTCCCCAGGGACTCATGTGGCACTGCAGGGTGGTGGCTCTGCCCTGGGGTCTCCTATGTGCTCAGGACTGCCATTTCCAGGCAGAAAAATTTTGGGAGCTGCAGTTTGCAGATGATGGCTTTGTTCAGTGACAGCCTGGGTGCTGCATGGCCCCAAAACCTGGAGGAATTGGGATGGGGAGCGGCATGGGGTGAGGAGGAGCAGGATTAAACTGAAGAAAAGCAGATTTAGATTGGATTTTAGGAATAAGTTCTTTCCAATGAGGGTGGTGGAGCACTGGAAGAGGTTGCCCAGGGAGGTGGTTGAGGCCCCTTCCCTGGAGACATTCAAGGGGAGGCTCAACGAGGCCCTGGGCAACCTGGTCTAGTTGGGGGTGTCCCTGTGACTGCAGGGGGGTTGGACTAGATGGGCTTTGGAGGTCCCTTCCAGCCCAGATGATTCTTTGATTCTCTTCATCAGTCACAATGCTCCGTGTGGGATTAACACCATCATGGAGGCAGCGTTTTTCCCTTTCCTGGGCTGGTGTTCAGCTGAGCCAGGTCTGAGCACTCGCACACGTTGCTGCACCCTCAAGCTGTGGGCTTTGCCTGGCACGGGGCTCATTTCTGGGATGCTGTTAGGACCATTGCCCACTGGTCCTTCTCCCCAGCTTGTCTTGCTCGCCACGGCTCATTCCCAGCTGCTGGCCAACCCTGAGATTTTTTTGCCCCGTTTTGCAAACGGGAAAGCTGAGATGGGGATAAAGACTGGGCTTGTGAAGCCCTTGGCGTGGGGCGGCTCCTGGCGAGGTCTGTGAAATGGAGGGTTCCCGCAGGAGCTCTGCTGGTTCTCACACGACCTGCTCAAGGTCAGGCAGAGCAGGCAGTGAGTCCTGGTTCCTTCCTTCCCCGCCGGCCCGTGGGCTCGAGGAAGGAGCGGAAGCGGAGCCTGTGTCTGCTCCACCACCTCCGAGCAGGGGGAGGGCAGCGGGCGCCGCCGAGGCTTTTGTTCTCGGGGCTCGGAGGGCTCCTTCCCCCGCGAGATGCCGCATCCGAAAACATCCTGGGTCCCTCGGTCATTAGCAGCCACCACGGTTGGGAATCAATCTCCCGGTTGCTCTGGTGTGGCTTTGCAGGAGGCAGGCAGGGATGGGTGTGTGGGATGGCTGGGAGCACGGGACCCGTTGCAGCCTGGCTCCTGGGGACCGCTCTGCTGTGCCCCCTGGGTTCAGGAGAGACTGCCTGGCAGCCTGGGGTGTAATATGGTGGCCCCCGAGGCAGCAGAGGCTCCTCGCTGTGGTAAGCAGGGCTGTGTGAGTGTCTAAACATGTGAGGGTTCACAGCAGAGCTGCCCCTGCCCTGCTGCAGCCCGGAAAGCCCATGTCTCCCCCCTGTCCCCCTGCAGAGGGGACCTGGGCAGGAACGAGGGGGCTGCATCACGGCCACCCCTGGAGGAAATGGGCTGAGAAGGTCCTCGGGGAGGCAAACCGCTGCAGGAGCAGAGTCAGTTTCACCCCAAGCTGTAAGAGGCCCCTGTTTCCCCTGCGCCCGCTGTCCTGTGGAGATTAGCTCTCAGCTGGCTGGGGCTTGACCGGTAGCCGGAAGAGGCAACGCACACCGAGCCCCGCGGGGCCACACGGAAACCCGGGCAAAACGGGCACCACGGCGGCCCCTTCCCTCCCAGCTGTGGCTGGGTCCCTGCTCAGCCCTCCCCGTGCCTGTGCCAGGCTGTGCTCACCCCCAGTGTGGGGTTGTCCGGGCATTTGCCATCCCTCCCTGCCATGTGCTGGTGACAAAGCCGGGGGACACGCTGTGCAGCAAAGACATGGAGGTCAGGCTGCATTTCTTTGCTCGCCCGGCCAGCCCGATGGAGCGGGCCACTTGGTTCCCCCCGGGGGCTAGTGCCTCCTGTTCCCTCCCGGTGCCTCTTCTCCGCCGGGGCTGCCAGCTTGGCTCATGCACGGCCAAGTGCATGGGATGAAAGGACTCTCCCGGGTACCGGGGAGCACTGGTGGCAGCACGAAGGTCACGCCACGTCCTGGCAGTGCTCTCTAATGCCGCCGATGAGAGATGCCCGTGGGGATTGTGGAGCAGCATGGAGGTGACCCCTGCGCTTGGGGTCAGCGGACCACGGCGTGCGTCAGCCCCGAGAGGCTTAATCCCAACCGGGGAGGAGGAGGAGCACGGCAGGGCGGTGGATTCCTGACCCACAACTGGGCCTGGCATCTTCTCCGGCATCGCCGTGGTCCCACCTCCTGCTGTAACTGGATTGGGTTGAGCGGTGCCCCCCTGGCACCAGGAGGGCAAGGAGAAATAATAGCAACCGGCAGCAGAAAAGGTGAAGCAGCAAAATTCCTTTTGTCTTGAGAAAGCAGCCCTCTGGACCGTCTCTTCCCCCTTGAAATAGCTTTTCCTGCCACCCAAAGGAGGTGGAATATTCTGCAGAGCATTATTGCAAAGGGTTATTTTTTAATATTTGGGTTTTTTTTTAAATTTACTGTAATCACGTGACAAAGCTTAAAATGCTTGTGAATGGCCTGATACGTGGGGAAAGAAATATGCAAATACCATCCCCAGGTTTGCCAGCAGGATTCTCCGAGCTGTTTCCCAAACACATGGTTCAGCCTGTGCCCGTCGTTGGTTCTGGTCACTCCTGCAGCCCCGCAGGAAAGGCAGAAAAATACTGTTTTTTCTGAAAACCTGTGGGTAAAGCTGGGAGTTGTGGGGAGCCTTGTGATGCCTTTCTCCCAGAAACTGTCTTTTTGTGTGTGGCTTTAACTGGAAGCAGATGCAGGCACGGGGAGCCACGGTGCTTTTCGCCCCACAGCAGAGTTGCAGGATGCCACGGGGTAGGGAATTATTTCAGGTGTAGGCTGGGAATGGAGAGGACCTTCTTGGGATCCTTGGGTCAGGGACACGGAGGTGCCTCGGGAAATCCCTGCGGAGGGAGAAGAGCATGTGAGAGGGAGCTGGGAGGAGGCTCCAGTGAGCTGTGGCTGCCAGGAGGCACTGGGCAATTAAACAATCTGGACACAGGAGGAACCTTGGTAATCAGGTCAGGGGCACCCCCCTGCTTCCCGGGGAAGAGCTTATCCTGGCTGTTAAAACAGCTGAAAAGTTGAATTAATAGCCCTTCATGGGGTTTGGATGTACATCCACCAGGAAACGGGCTGGATCTACCCACACACCGTCACACAAACTGCAGATATGAGCTGTTTGCTAGAGCCCAGCACACACAAACCAAATTTATCTACTCTCACCCCCCTCAGGTGTTTTTTCTCCCTGTGCACAGAGGCAGATGTTTGGTTGTTTAAGATTTAAAATAATCTACCACTGAAATAACTTTTCCATAACGAGGCATGATTGGGAAGGATGTAATCAATCCCTTTCTCAACCAGAGAAGCACCAAGTGATTCACCAGGCTGGATGCTCTCCTGGCTCCCCTTATCCCCTCTGCTTAATTCTTACAGGTTTCAGAATTACTCTTTGCTTCTATTTCTCTTTTTCTCAAAAAATCAAGTTCTGCTACAAATGTTCGGGATGGGAATGCATTTATTTCTTTGCTATTTCAATACAAGTGTCCACATATTTCCAACTACACTTTCTCCTAACAGTATAAAAACCAGATGAGTGGACTTGTAGCTTCTTTCAAACGCTTGCCAAAGTGGCAGGTTCTGAGGGATTGATGAGTCCTCCTGGGCCATGACACCACCGTTGGTTGCACAGCCTTGTCTTCTCTTATCAGGGCGATAGGAGTCAGCTGGGAAAGAGCAGATCTGCAGGCCCACAAGGAGAAATTAAACATCCTGGACAGACGTCGGGTCAGGCCCATGTGCTTTCAGCTGAAGCTTTCCAGACTAGTCTTGACCCGTTCCATTTCATGCAGAAAACTGTAGAACTGGGGCAAAGTTAACTCTACGGGGGGAGGGAAAAAAAGGAAAAAGAGGCATAAAGTCTTAGATTTCAGGTTACGCTTCTAACATTGGAAAAGCCACTCTGGTGTTACCACAGAGCAACTGGTGTCCACCTAAACTAGGCAGGATTAGACACTTTGGCTCTCGGCAGCTGTTTCTTCACGCTGGGCTGTGTGGGGGTTCCAGGCTAGGAATCTCCTAACAACAGCCCACGCTTGGGAATTGTTTATTTTCTTCATCTGCCGTGCTCCTCTGACCGCTCTTCACGGCTCTGTGGCATATCTATATTTAGTTACACAAAGATGCAAAGGCTGCCCGACAGTCCGTGTCCCTAAATGCTTCCAGAGTGACTGTGGTGGGGAGAGGCCGGGGCAGGAGCAGCATCCAGCAGTGATGCTCTCGCAGTGACCCCTGCTGGGTCTGTGCCCAAAGCTCCCCCACCACCAGCAGCACCCAGGAGCTGCTGCTCCATTTTCGTGTCCTCAAATGTTTGCTTCTCTTCCAGAACGATTAACTCACCTATATATACGTTTTCCGTTTGGCTCCCTTTTTTAATCACCAGCTTCAGCTTGGGGGAAGAAAAAGCAGAGGTGTCTTAATTCACAGAGACCTGTATTCCGAGCACCACAAAAAGACAGAAGAGCAGGAATCTGCTGCGAGTTTCAGACAGCTTTGACAGGCTTTTGGGGAAGTGTGATTATAGGAATAGATTCCTTAGGCACTGGGGAAGATCTCTGGAAGTCCTTATAAATGATCAGATTCCCCTTCCCTCCCCAAGATAGCATGACCTTTGCTAAATTGAGGTTTTTGAACAGTTTTCTGGGGTGGGCCATGCTTCTGTGATACATGACGTCTTCAGAAGAGAAACAAATCTCAGCGTGCCTGCTGTCTGCTGGCAGTTGTGCTCAGCAGACTGAAACAGATGCCCTGTTGCAGTTTGTTCCTCTGAGATCCAGCTTTTCCTCCAGTCCCTCTCACAGCCAGCACTTCCCACATGCCTGGTCATAGCTCGTTCCTGAACTGCACTACAACTCGAACTCTCTGATGTAGGAGATTTACCTGTAAGAAGATACTTCCCACTTTTTCCAGTTCACTGCTTCCTGCAGTCACTGTGAGTCAGAAAGAAGGGAGATAATCCGTTAGCTAATTTGTGAATTAAAAAGTTATTTAGCTGCTGTCAGGTTTCCTAACCCGTTCAGTTTCTGCTTTAGTTCTATTACCTCCAAACTTCCACTCCAGATCTATCAGCTGGTTAATCATCAGCGTCTGACCAACAGCCAGGCGTGTCAGGGTGGGGGAATTCACCTTCCACTGCCAGAGCAAAAGACACACAAGCAATCAATTCAGAGAGGCCTCGATTTATGTTACCTGTAACTTCAGCAACAAGTCAGAAAGGAGGTGGACTGATGGCAGAAGCCCAAAGTGGAGGTGTGCAAAGGGGCAAGCTAATGCGGTCGGGAGGGCTTCCAAAGATGTTTGAGTCCTGCTAGGATTTCCATCTGCCTTGTCACTTCTGTAAATGAAACTCACTGTTTTTTGTTTTAACACAGGTTCAGTGTAACAATATCTGCGCCAAAAGTCATGTGTTCGTGTAAATGCGTGACCCCAGGGCTCAAAGCATGCAAAGCAGGAAAACAATCAAATGAAAGCCACACAGAAGTGCAGGAATCACTAAACCTATGAGGTAGAGGCCACGACAAACCAGAGGTATCATTAGACAAAGTTATGCTTATTAGTTATCCGTTTAAAATTCTGAGCTGGTTTTGAAGAAAACACCCAAAGTGCTGACACATCTCAGTAGCCCAGTGGGGTTTTTCAAGTTCCCACTCACAGACTGTCATTTTGTTAGCTTAGAGACAAGAAAAAAATATATTAATACCTGTTCTGCAAAATAACTGGCTTTTTCTTCACTGAGGCCTGTGGGAGAAACCATATGAGATTACCATATGTGATAAATATTAATTATCTTTTATTTAGTGAAAGTCAGGTGACCTACCTAGAGCAATAAAATCTGCTCTGACTTGTTCGGAAGACAAATTCCTCTTCAGGGCACCTGAATAAACAATGCAAGGAAGAAAAATCACTTTTTCCTGAGTCAAATAAATGCTGGGACCGAGACCCTGCGATAGAAAGCCTCTGTTCTTGGACTGTGTTTTGAAACAAACCACAGCTCGGTCACGATAGGAAATACAGTTGTGCCTGCTGGTGTCTTTGCAGATGCCCAGTGCTTTAAAAGTCAGGGCGATGGAAGTGCCTGAGAGAAAAAGGGAGAGATTTCATTGCAGGTATCCATGGAAACAGCAGCAGCGGTTGTGTTTTGAAGTTGCTGCTTTCCCTCCTATAGAAGCTTTGCTTGTTAAAGGAGAACTGTTAAGGCTGGCAGGCTACTAATTTGACCTACCTGCTGTGTTTTGGATTATGGGTGTGAACGTGTGCATATAACACTTTCCCCTGCTGTGCCTGCCTCCTTTGTTCTGGGGCACAGGCAGCACATGGAAGTTTACAAGGATTCTGTTCTCCAAAGCAAAGAGCAGGAATCTCATAAATTCAAAGAGACTGCCAGGCCCACGTGGCTTTCTGTCTGTGTCGCACACAGGCAAAGTTATGGGCTGTAATCTGTTCTGATCCTGTCTGCAGCATCCCAGAGCTAAGGAGAAGTTGCAACAGGATTGGAGCCAGCTCACACAAACAGCAACGATGAGACTGAGCACACCTAGGCCAGAATCAGGAGGAGAGAAAATGCTGATTCCACATTAAATCCCCCCAAGACAGTTGTAGGAAAGGAAATTACCCACTGAAAATTATCCAGAAGAAATGGTTCAAAGTAGTAGTATGAAAGTTTAAACCAAATGCAGGAAACAGTTGTGTATGGCTTCACTGCTGCGAGGAAAGCTATGGGAAACCCAGGACTGAAGGGTAATAGCAAGGGACTATTAATAACAAGAAGGATCAATGGGATGAACATGCAGTGGAGGTGTTTGATGCATTAACATGTCAAACGGCAGCCACAACATCACAGTCATCTCATAAAGTGCTGGAGTCTGGGGTATTCAAAGGGAATCCCCCTGCCCCTCTTCTCCACTATTTATGAATAAGGAACTGCTGGACATATAAGTGTTTTTCTAAAATGAGACAGCAAGGACACGTCTCCTTTACATGGCCTAGAATTATGCTGGTTTCCAGCCCACTCTAGAGGGGTGCATACACATCTTATCGGTCTCAAACAGCACTTGTCCTTGTAGGAATTACGGCACTGGGTACTTGGATAGAAGTTCCTACAAAGACTTAGTGCCAAAATAAGCTTGGTCTGGCAGAAACAGCTTTACCAAGCACTGTCACAGTGTTCTGCTTGCATTTAATGCATAGATATTTAAGTAAGTTTAGTTAAGCCCGTGAAATGTGCGTGCAGGCAGGTAAAAAATACAAAGCCCAAGTATCCAAAAAGGGACTTTTCTATAAGAGGATTTTTGATTCTTAAAGACTAAGGCATTTATTAGCTACCATTAGGACTTATTGTGCAGATCAAGTGCACTGCAGTACTGAAGACAGGCTTTAGCAGCATGCAGGAATGGGCGCAATAGTTTTGTCCTCAGGGTAATATGCAAATGTATCACTTACCATTAGGTACCAGAAGAATACTTTTGACGATGTTTTTCAGGGGACCCAAGCTGATTTTATTCATGGTGGCAAAGTCTGAGAGCTGAGACAGAAACCTTTCTACCTGTTCAAGAGAAAGAGCAATGACACAATCTTATCTCTGTGTGTTTCTCGTGAGAGAGCTGCATTCACACACTTCTCCGAGTTCTCTACACATGCCTTACCTCCTTGGGCTCCGTCAGAAAGCGGAAGAGCACTTCAGTCAGCGCTGAGAATTGCTGTGAAGGAACAGGACAGTGTTATGGAGTTGGGCATCGACATGCATCATTTCTTAGCACCTTGCCAACCCCTTCACCACCATGACAAGGTGACGATTTACTGCACTGATGCAGCTCCACCTGTCCCCAGTACATTCATCCCAGAGTTTGACCTCCTGTGCTGGCAAGATGCCCCAGTCCTTGGCATTACAAGATGCCTATGGATGGGATTTCCTCATGGATGCTTTTTAGAGACTCTCAAAGGGTTTGAGCAGCTGGTAGCTGGCACTGCACGGGGCTTTTGTGACTCTTGGCTAACCAGAAGCTGCTGTTCTATCCTATGTAATCCATCTGTGAGTGGGAAAAGATGCAAATATCTACTCTCATGTTTCACAAATCCCGTGGGGTAACCAAACTAACTCAGAAAAGGAAAAGAACCAATTAGAGGTCTAGTCACTGCCTTCAGTCTTCTGGCAGGGCTGGAGAGCCTGCCTATAGGGCAGAGCACCACTACCCTCGCTCCTCTGCCGGCACCAGAGCAGGCCATGACCTCCAGGGTATACCCGGCTGGTCTGCTGCTGCACGTGGCTCATCATGTCACACATAAAATCTACAGCTCTTCCATTAACTTCAGTGTGAGCTGAACCAGCTTCTACAGTGTATCGGCAACCTGGAGGCAGATGTGCATCACCGACTGGGACAGGAGGCAGTCACAACCTGAATGTTGAGAAAACCCAGCACTTGACAGAACCCTACAGCCTCCACAGGGCGTGATGTGAGCCCTTCCATCACCTGGAGCACCTTGTAGCCCAAAAAACAGGCTCCTGCCATGCGTGGGTCTGTGCCGCTGAGCAGGGGGGGATGCTCTGCAACCCTGCCCCACACACCAGAAAACGTGGCTCCCTTCTGGAGCGGGCTGAGACCTGGCAGGGACCATGGCACCGGGGCCTGGAGGCCTGTCTGGGCCTGGTACTGGGCTACTCTGGGCAAACACGGCCTGACTGGACCCAGTACTAGGTGTTCTGGGGGTGCAGGGCCTGACTGGGACAGGGACCAGAGCTGTTCCAGGGTTGTGGGGCCTGGAAGGTTGATGGTGCCCGGTACCGGGGCTGCTCTGGGGTTGTGAAGCCTGCTGGGCCCAACGGGGCCCAATACCAGGGTGCTCCAGGGGTGCAGGGCATGACTGGGCCTAGTACTGGGGTGCCCTGGGGGTGCAGGGCCTGACTGGGCCCGGTACAGAGGTTTTTTGGGGGCACAGGGCCTGACCGGGCCCAGTAGCAGGGTGCTTTGGGGGTGCAGGGCCAGACTGGGCCTGGTACCGGGGCTGCTGGCCCTGGAGGGCAAATGGCGCCCGGTACTGAGGCTGCTCTGGGGGTGTAGGGCCCGCTACACCCGACCGGGCCCGGTACCGGTGTTGCCCCGTAGCTGTGGGGCCGGCTGAACCCGTGTGGCGGCTCGTCCCAGCCGGCTGCGGCTGCCCTGGAGCTCTCGGCCCCGCGGAAGCCCGAGCCGGGGCTGCTCCCGCTGCCGCCGTTCCCCGCCCTCCCCCGGCCCGGCCCGGCCCGGCCCGGCCCCACCTGGGCGCTGAGCTGGTTGAGGTTGTGCATGTCGCCGCTCACCGCCTCCGGCACCGGGTCGCGGGTGAAGTTGAGCAGCCCCATGGCGGCGGTGGAAGCGGCGGCGGCGGCGGCTCCTCCGGCTCCGCCCGCCCCGCCCGGCCCCGGCGCCTGCCTCAGCCTGAGCATTGGCGGCAGCACTTTCCGCATCGCCGCCGCCCCGCAGCCCCCGGCTCCGCACCGGCGGAGAGGGGCGGCTGGGGGCACATGGTGGGGCTCCTCCGGCCCCTGGAGCAGCTGCTCGGCCTGGCCCATGGTCACCCCTTCACCCCTGCACCCGCAGCCCGCGGTGATGGGGAGCCCCTTGTTGGCACCGGGTGGGTGGGAGTGATGGTCAGTGGGATGAGTGGCTGGTGGGACCCACCATGGGGTGGGTGGCCAGCAGGCTGGCGTGCCTGGTTGCCCACCTTAGGGCCTGCAGCGATGCTGTGTCACAGGCCCCAAGGCCACGTGTGGGCAGGGGGGGAGCGTGACAGGGTTCACCTCCCAGCATGGCTTCGTGCGCCATTGGTCGCTCTCGTAGAACAATTATTTTTGACGTGAAGGTGTAGGACAGCCTCTTGCTTTTCTACCCCGAACTAATCGGTAGAAACACCAAATTGCAGTACATGTCTGTGTGTGTTTATGCCAATAAATGTTTACTCTTGATTCTAAGATCTCCACACCTGAGGTTTTTAGCAACATGTTTAGGTTTGTGCACTTGATCACTTCCATGGGAAGTAAAAAGTGTGATTGCTGGCAAATGTAGAGCCTAAACTACAGGCAAAAAGGGAGAGAGCTGGGGGTACCCACTGTGTGTGGAGGCTTAAACCTGCAGGGTGGAGATCTGGTTGATGGCTCATTAAGTATAAGTTGGTTTTCTGTACCAAAAACTCAAATAAAATGTTTAAAAACCTGTTTATAGGATGAATGTTTTTTTTTTTTTTCCCAAAAAAATTCCATTTAGGACCTGAAACTCAGGTGTGATTTTCCCCCTGCGGCTGTGGCTCCCAGCACTGGCACAGACCCACAGTGATGGGTGGCCCAGGGCAGAGCATCTCCTCATGTCCCGTGGGGATGGATGAGATGGGTAAGGAAGAGGCAGCTCCAGGCTGAGCCATCCCATGGGCAGAAAGTGTCTAAATGTCAAAAGGATCAGGGTTTCAGAGGGAGATTTGAACCCATTCTCACCATAACCCATAGCAGGAGGTCTCCTTGATTCAGAGACCTGTAGGAAGGCAGGTAAGTTGGAAAATCACCTTCTCACCCTCTGTTAGACCACCTCTGTTTGTGCTTGGGAGGAAGGTCTTGACCCAGAAAAGACTAAAACTGGATGTATTCCTGCAGAGGACAATGGAGCTTGAAGACTCCCTGGCTTTAAGCTGCTGTTTCCAGCTTTCCAAGAGCAGGAAGACAAGCTCTTGGGCAGTTATTTCACCATCAGTGTGAGTGTGTCTGTGTGTGAGTGTGTCTGTTCTGTTTTGTCTGGGAAGGTGTTCACTGGCTGCCCGGGTGGACACAGCCTATAGAAACCTTTGTGGAAGGTAAAACTGTGGCTGCCCACAAGGCTTCTGGTTTTATTACTGACACTTTCAATTGCAAATGGGAGCATAGGAAATGTTATAGTGCCGTTTGTTGTGAGGATACCCCAGCTGAGAGATTTTCCTTTTCATATACGTGGGGTGGAACTCTGTACCTCGATTTAATAGGATTGTCGAGGTGAAAAAATTGCTTGGGGGGGTGTTTGCGGGATTGGACCCTAAATATTTAAGACACCTTCACATGAATTATAGATTTTTCACAGTGGACCGATTTACCAGGTTCTGTGGTGAATTGGCCATATCAGCATGTTTAAAAACACAGGATGTGCTTGCCTCTAAAAACCAGTTCATCTTCACTAAAACTCGTTCAGGGAGGTGTGTGGAGCAGGTAGCACGGGATGCCAGTGTGCATGAACATGATATTCCTGGCCTTAAAATGTTGCATACAGCCTCATGGACATTTTCGTAAGTGAAATCGAATAATTGCAATTAATGATTGCACACTTTTGTAACCACCAAAATTAATTCACCTGTACTGTGTGGCAGACAAACTGAAGGAAGGAAAGAGGCAATTTTCTGTCCAGTTCGTCTGCCAGGATTAGTGTGTGGGAGCAGCCTGTGACTGATCTTTGCTTCCCTCTGTCTTTCTAGGGTGATGCTTTAGGAACTAATTAAGGATGGTCTCAGCGCACGCGTGTGTGTGCTTGTGTGAGCATGCAGGAGGGAGAAGCCAACGTTATTAAACAGTTTCCCAGGCAGCAAACCAAATTCTTGGGGAGAGCTGAGGGACAGGATCCAAGAAGAAGGGTTGAAGTTGAGGTACGTGCTCATAACATCCTGTCCAAACAATCACCAGGAAATTCGGCAGTCCCACCTCACGGGATGCTGCTTTGGCTACGGTGTGGCACGCGAGTGCCACAAACACTGGTTATGGGCATTGGTGGTTCTGCACTGGCAGGCAGGTTCTGCCAGCACTCATTTTTGGAAAGGATTTACTCAAAATAAGAAAGAAGGTGGCAGGGTGAGGGATTAGTTACAGGGATGCCAGATGGAGAGTGTTCCCCGTCACCCTGGGCAGATCTCCCAAGGCTGTCACTATGTCCTCTGGCAGCCATCACCCCGATGGGTGCCTCTGCTAGACCATTCTCATGCAGAATGTGTCACTGATGGACTCATCAGAGCTGAGGGCAAGCTGAGGAGAATAGTTGTGAGTCACAGGTATGCACACCAGTTCACCACAAATACTGGAGTGAAAGCAGCAGCGAAAAGCGATGGGGACACAGGCACACACAGAGAAACAGGCTGTTAAAAACAGTGCACTCTAAAATAAGCCAGAGGATCCATGTGCCCTACTCCAGATGCATTTTTTAGCTTCATTTCATTATCTGCATTTAGCTAGATGCAGCATTTATCTTCAAAGTCCAAAATCTTCTTCAGCACTTGGAGAGCGTTACCTGGGGAAGGGTCCTTATTATGTCACCGTCCTTTCTGATGCCACTTTCTATCCAAAACCCTTTGCAGTCACTCCAAGATTAATTCTGGAGCATGTTCCTGAAGCAGGGGAGCATTGCCTGCGCTTGGTGGCCTGAGAAGGGTCTGGAAAAGGTAAGAATGTGTGAATGAGCTGGGGATAAAACCCAGACACCTTTCACCCTGGCTGGTGCTGAGCCCACCCGCTTTCTGTGTGTTCTGCCCATCTGCAGTGTCTGCCTTGGGCTGTGTGGATTCTGGAGAACATCTCTCTACACAGATTGAGGAATGAGGGATGCTGCAACTCCTCCTGGCTTGCTGGCGTGATGGAGGCTGCCCAGCTGAAACCTTGGAGAGGTTAGTCCTGTTCCCAGGGGAGGCTGATGTAAATGAGAGCTTTGAGACCAGGATTTCAGTTTCTCCTGCGGTTTAGTGCGCCTTCCTCTCCCCCATCACCCTCTGCACCTTTTGCTCCCAGGCAAACATTGCCAGAGTGAATTATCACAAGCTTTGCGTGCAAAGGTTGGGGTGGAACTGGAAGCACCACTGCTGGGCTCTGGTACTCTCTTGCCTTGTGACCGGAGGCAAACCCCTTCCTCTGCCTGCTCCTCTGCCCGTGAGCAGGGATGGGATGATAATCCATGACCCACTGGGGATGGAGCCTCTCGGGACCTGGTGTGGAGGAGGCTCTGTGGGGAGCTGCCCCCCAGGGACCAGTGTTTCTCTGATAAAAGCATATATGCTTAGGAGGGCGGTTTGGGGAGGCCTCGTTACTTCAGATTAGGCTGCAGCAGGCATATCCTGTTTTCTAGGAAAAAGAGGATTTTGTGGCCAGCTTTGTTAGAGAGGCATTGAAGATTTCTCTTTGTGTGCCTTTGCGTTTGAAGTTTACACGCTGGTAGCTGCAGACTTTCTAGATGTTCTGGTTACACGGGTGACACTTATTTTTAACCTTTTTTTTATTAGAGGTTTGTATCATGTGGTCCTGGCCGGCCCACAGGAAGGGCTAGAAACTTCATGTAGGAGGGATAACACTTCCTATCTCCGTGTAAACACCAGTTCCCCCCAGATGGGAAAAGCCAGCCCAGCTGTAGGGGAGGCTGGAGGTCTGTTCCCACATATGGCAGCAGGATGAGGCTCTCCCACAACAGGGACAGACCTTGCTTTCAGTAGCCAGAGCCCTGCCACTGAGCAGCACAGGATGCCCCTGGGCTCAGGAGAGATGCTGGCGGCAGGAGAGCTTCTCCAAGGAGCAGCGGTGAGGAACAGTTGGTCACTGGGAGCTGCAATGGAGCGGAGCTGGTGGAACTGGTGGAGAGGCTGGTGGCCAACGTTGGGTGAGGGCTGTGGAGCTGGTCATGGAGGAGGACACATCCCATTCTCTGACGGGGTTTTGCAGTGAAGAATGCCAGGCAGTGAAAATGATTGTTTCTGTGGGCTGGGAAGGAGCTGCTGTGCCACGTGCTGTGTATGCACCGAGATGGGGAACCCCGAAGCCTGAACTCAGCAGGAGCATTGCTACCGGCCTCAGTGACAGGAAAAGTTCCTCCTGCTCCCTGCCCCCAGGATCACCGGAAGAGCTTGCAAGTGTCCAAGGTGATTTAATGGTGCTGGTGCTTCTCCCTGCCTGCTTGAAGACCAAACAAGCACTTACCCATCACTGAGGTCTGGGAACCTGAGACCCAGAGATCCAGAGATGACATGGTTGCACTGCTGATGGCTGTAGGTAATGACATGTATTTGCTCAATTGCTTTATTTGTCTGGGGGCTCCAGGTATGTCAGTTATGAAACATGGAGCAGATTCTGACTCAAACACCTGTGTGCAAAGCAAGAGGCAGCAAGTGATTGGAGCCAGAGCAGAGCTCTGGGCAGGGAATGGTGTTGGTTTTTCTGGCCAGGGTGGAGAAGGAGAATTTTAGGAAGAGATATAAAGTGGGAGAATAAAGTGGACAGAGAGGAGCTGGATCTGGTGCTATTACCTGGGGACACTGCAGAGAAGGCAACAGTTGAGCAGGTTTTGATGAGGAGGAGGATTCAGGGTCGTGAGTGAGGAGTTACACGTGGAAGGGCTGGCATTCATGCTGGAAGATGAAGATGGAGAGTCACTTCTGATATGAATGGATGTTGCCAGCCCTTGTTGAGCAGGAATGGCTGAGAGCCTGGCACAGAAATATCTGTCAGGAGCCTAAATATAAAATCCTCTTTAGAGGTACCTTTTTTTCCCCGTGAGATGACATACAAACTCTCTTGCCCGTTAAGAAATAAACTTGCAGCATCTCTCTATGTACCAGACACGGGGGAAAGGGTCAGGGTTTGGCTCATAATCTGCCTGGAGCTGCTTTGTTTGGTACCAGGCCTTTTTCACTAACAGTATGCACAGACGTGCTCTCCTGAATTAAATGATAACTGAAGGGAAAAGAGAGAAAGAGGGCGTTTCAGCCAGGCGGGAGATTGATGGCAGGTCAGCGAGGCCAACAGAGGCAGGAAGGTTTCTGTAGAAAGGGAGAGGAGCCCGCGGATGCTCGAAGCAAGGACTAATTCCACCCTAACAGTGCCCTAGAAACCGTTCTGAACACAACCCACAAAAGCATTTTGCTTTCCCAAATTTGGAAAAAACAAACAGGAGTGAAATCTATTTGCTGGGGTTTAATCTACTCATCAGAGTTGCAAATTAGCTTTAGCTTTATGCAGTGTGTGTTTATTTGAACTGTAATCTCCAAAGGTTTACCCAGACTAGATTTCTCAGCTCCTCTTGTTCACTTGTAGGGCTTTTTTTTTTTTTTTTTTAATTTTTTTTTTTTATGTCCCACGTGCAGCCACATTTTTCATGTTGTGTTTTGCAGGGATGGAGGGGTGGTCTGGGGGAACCTGCTGTACAGGCCTGGGGCTGGTCCGGGCACTTCCCGCAGGGTTGGGATACTTTGGCTAACTGATTTTTCCTCCTGGCCTTGAAAGCTTGTTTCTCTCACACCAGGATTATCATATGCCCTTTTCTTAGCGTCGGACAGTTTTCTGCTGGATCTAGAAGTAATAGCAAGTGAGCCGAGAAGATTATACCCCACGTGGACTCTGGATGCTTTGTCTTGAGCGGGAGAGGCGCAGACTGTTTTCCTCATCCCCAGCACAGCCCTCGCAAGTGTCTCGCCCTCCGGACGGCCAAGGGAAAGAACAAACAAAAACTGACTCTAAAACTTGTGAGGCTTTGTCTGTGCCCACGCTGACACAAAAATGGTGGCTTGGAGGGGTGAGGGCTCTGCCCGCCATCGGGGTGCCCCTTCTATCCCCCCCTGAGGGGGCTCCTCTGCCGCGGGGTCTGAGCTACGGGGCCTCCAAGGGCTGAGCCCAGGAGGGATGCTGAGCCCTGGGGTGATTCTGGGCATTGGGGGTGACACGGGGAGGCCAGCAGGTACCAGGAGGTGGGGAACGTGGGGAACCCCAGAAAGGTGTGAGACATCAGGGGTGCTGTGAGCCCCGGGAGAGGGATGCTGAGCCCCAGGGAGGGGATGCAGGGCACCTGGGGCGGGGAGGGGGAATCGGGGCACTGGGCGATGCAAGGTCCTGGGTGATACATAGTCTCGGGTCCTGGAGAGCACTGGGGGGATACTGGGACGCCGGGCATGCGGAGCGCCGTTGGAGGATGCGGAGGCCCCGGGGGGGTGCCCGGCCGCGGGGGTGCGGGGCACTGAAGGAATGCGGAGCTGCGGGGGCGGTGGATGCGGAGCTTCGGGGGATGCCGACCCTGGGGGAATGCAGGGCCCCGAGGGATGCGGGGCCGGGGGGGAGGTGTGGGGTGTCGGGCGGGTGCGGTGCGGTGCAGTGCGGGCCCCCTCGCTCCCCTCCCCTCCCCCGCCGTGCGGCGCGGCGGGCGTGGGGCGGCGGCGGAGGAGGAGGGGCTGCCCAGCACGGGCAGGGTTAAAGCGCCATGTAACCGGAGCGCGGGGCTGTCGGGGGCCGGCCGGGGCGCGGGAGGCGGCGGCGAGCGGCGGCGCGGCCCCGCTGGACGGCGCGTCCCGCCGCGGCGCAGGTGAGCGCGGGACCGGGGACCGGGGGGACGGAGGGGACCGGGGTCACCAGGGGCCGGAGCCGCGGCGCATCCTCGTGGGCGGCTTTGTTGTGAGCGGAGGCGGCGGCGGGGGACAATGGGGCGGGCGGAGAGGCGGCACCGGAGCAGCACCGGAGACCCCCCCGGTCCCGGCGGATCGGGCGGCCCCGCGGCCGGTTCCCCGGGTGGGGTGGGAACTGGCGGCGCTCAGCCCCGGGGGCTCGGGGCGGCGGGAGGAGGGGGCGGCGGGCTCCAAGGCCACTTGTTGCCCGTGTTCGGCCACCGGGAGGGGTCGGAGGGCTCGGTGTGCCCGCAGCCCCGGGCAGCGCTCCCTCCCGGTCCCGCCCGCCCCCCTCCGGCTCCCGTCGCAACTTTCGGAGTTTCCCGCGGTCGCGTATCCCGGGGGCGCGTCCCGGGGCTGTCACGGCGGGGTCGGGCCGGGTGCTGGGGACTCCCGGCGATGCCGGGACGGGCAGGGGAAGCGGGGACAGGGGCAGAGCCCCGGCCCGCGGCGGGAGCCGTCGGTGAAACGGCAAGTGATGGCTTCGGGGCGAGGAGGGTTTGGGGAGGGCTGGGGTTACCCTGCCCGTGGCTCGGCGGGCCCCGGGCAGCGCCGCCCCCAAGCACAGGGGGGCACGGGGAGGGCTTCCGGGAGCCCGGGATGCGGCGGCAGCGCTGCCGGGGCTGAACACCTTTGTTTTCGGTTCTTGGCTGGAGGGATCTGTCAGCCCATCTCGCTTTTTCTCTGTTCGCAGGAACGTAGCTCCCGACCGGCGCCCTCGGGCGTGAAGTTTCCCCGGGGCTGGGGACCGAGGGGAGCGGGCAGCCGGAGCCGGGGCGCGCTCAGCTGCCGGGCACCGGCCCGACCGGCAGGTACCGATCCCGGGAGAGAGATCCCGGGGAGGGGAGGTCTGCTGGCATCCTCCTCCCGAGCCGGAGGGATCCCGGGGGGAAGTCTACTGGTGCTTTCCTCCTCCCAAGCCCGGGGAGAAGCTCTGGTGGAGGTAGAGACAGGGGAGGAAGAGCGTCGGAGAAAGAGAAATAAACTCCAGGGTGGCCCCAGCGTGGGACACAAGTTCCAGGAGTTCGGGAGAGAGGAACAGCGGGTGAAGAGCCGGGGCAAGCGCTGGGTCCTGGGGCTCTTGCTGATGCTGCACCAAACTCCCTCGGAAAAGGGGCTGGAGAATAAGCAAGGGGGGTGTGGGGGGTGAAGTGTGTTGCCTCCACAGAATTAATAATTCTTAATGAAATGAGAGGGAATGAGCCAGGATGTCCCAACTCCCGGCTCTGGGCAGGGCTGGAGGCTTGAGCCCTGCTGTACAGGGCCAAGTGGGGGGAGATGGGGACAGCAAGGTGTCATTGTCATCGCTTTAATGCCCTCTTGTGCAGGGGGAAAGATGAAGCAGTGACCCGCTCCGGACAGAGAGGACCTGCCACTGCTGAGCGAGACCCACCTGCGCAACGGCAGAGCCCCCGCCAGCCCCCAGCCCTACACCAGCCTGGGCTCCTGCTCCGCGCCGGGCACGTCCCTGGGCAGGGGGCTCGGGAGAGCCAGCGTGGCTCCTCTCAAGGGGACATGACCGAGATGAGCATGGTAAAGAGCCTAGAGCGGCTGGAGCAGCGGCTGGCTGTGATGGTGGCTGCCCAGGAGACTTCTCAGGCCTGGTCTTCACTGGGAGAGGAGGGGCCGGTTTGTTTTTTGTTTCTTTTCCTTTCAACCGAGCTTTGCTGAAAGGCAGCGGGCCACCGTGCTGGAGCCTGGGGGTGGCCGCAAAGGGCTGCTGCGGTCCGGAGGGGGGAGCGGAGCGGGGCAGGGGGGGGGCAGGAGAGGAAACAGGGGGAAAATGGAGGGAAGTGCTGGAGCGCGGGAGCCGGAGAGGGGCCAGGCACAGGAAACGGGCAGGGGAGGGGAGAGCCTGCCCTTCTTAATGAGCATATCTGCCAAAATGGGCTCCCTTTCTTACTAAACTGCCAACCCAGCAACTCTTTTCTTCCCGGGATTAGAGGGAAATGTTCAGTTTGGGGAGAGTTAAAGGCCATTTGTGTGCGGGATAGCCCAAGCAGGAGCCAGCCTGGAGGGAGCGAGCCCTGGCCATTGGGGTCCTTTATTTCTTTTTTGTTATTCAAACAGGGCTTGGGTGATGGCTGCCATCCCAGCCATCGGGTAAAACGCTTCCCTCCAGCCTTTTGATATGCATGCCCCTGTCTGGAGGCAAAGTCCGGGCTGTCTCCCCTGCAATCTCTCCACCTACTGGGGAAACGCACCTGATAAGGGCCAGCCTGTTTTCTCAAGAAGAAAAACTGAAACCAGCCCCAACCAGGCTGGGGGAGCAGCCCTGGTCCCCGGGGGGGGGTGTCTGGGGATGGGGGACAGTGGGGTGCGGGGACATGGTCCCACCGGGACCCCTCTTGCAGGTGAGTGCAGCCGCTCTGCCCTCACCGGGGCAACCGAGGAGCTCGGCAGGGACAGGAGCAGGGAATCTCTCTTAAAGCAGTTAATATTGTAGCACGGTCCTTAACCAGTTTGGCAAACCTTAAAGAAACTGGTATTGCAAAACTAGGGCGGGATCCGGAGTCAGCGGGTTCATTGTCTCGGTGGGGTATCGCTGCAGGGCACGTCCTGGGCACCAGACGGTGTCGGGGGGCTGCTGCTTGCGCCAGTCTCTTGGGGAGCTTTGGGCATCGGGGCTGGAATCCTGCATTATTTCACTCTTCGTGGGTTCTTGTGCGAAGGGTAGGGCTGTGGCACACGCCTGTGTGTTTGCAGTGCATTAAGCAGTGCATTAAGCAGTGCATTAAGCAGTGCATTAAGCAGTGCAAACCTCGTGGTGCTGTTTTCCTCCTCCTCCCGTGAGACCCAACATGTGAGGGGAGCGCTCTGTTTCTTATTATTTTTGTAATGCCCTGCGTGCACATGTTGGTGAGCGTTTCTGAGAGGGGAGGCGAGGACAAAGGGCTGAGCCTTCCTCCCGAGCAGGAGGAGGTAAAGCTTGAGAGGATGGTGGCTCCTGTGGGAGACCCTCAGTGGTCGGAGGGGCGGCGTGCCGGACGCCCCCCTTCAGCAGGCAGGATGGTCTCGAGCGTGTGGCTTCATTGCTTGGTGCAAAAGGCAACAGCAATCAAAGAAGGGATGAGAATTGCAGCCCCGCTGCCTCGGTGTAAGTTTTTGGGAGAGTTCAAGGAGCTTTGCAGTTTGGGTCACGGTGTGATGTTCCCTTTCCCGCTTGGCGTATCTGAGGATGGTGATGGGATGTCCTCCAGTGATCTCGGGTGGTGCAGCTGGAGAAGTGCAGGGAGCAAGCGGTGCTTATGCTCCTGTGTGTGCACTGCTTGCTCCTGCACGTACGTGGCAGTCCCTGCCTGCACCCAGGGAGCTGAAATGCCTGTGTTTACACCGGTGCTTGCAGCCAGGTTCCTGCTGTGGGGGTCTCCTGCTCTGCCAGGGAGCAGCTCCTTCCAAAGTGATGATAATTCTTTTTTTTTTTTCTTCACACTTTGTAACTGGAACGAAGTTGATGTCAGAGCTCCCTGAGCACGTGGCAAAGCTGCGCGTGGCCCATTGGGTGCTCAGTTGTGACCATGTGTCCTGGGGAGACCTGGTCACTGTGTCACCCTCCCCAGCGCAGGGGAGTCAGGGACATGATCGCCCAGTTGCCTGCTGTGTTACTGGGCATGCTGGGCACCCCTAGGGCTAAAAAAGCCTTTTTGAGGTGCAAATTTGAACCTCCTGGGCTGAGCTCCTGTCTGAGGCTCCCAAACAGGCTCCTGACAATAAGCCAAATGCAAAGGTCCTCTGAAGGACCCGCTGGGGTTTTGAGGATGCAGATGTTTTGCAGGGCTGGGAGGTGGCCATGCCTGCTCCTGCCCTCCCTGGATCTTAACAGCTTCGTGCTGCCCCATCTCCCTGTCCCCAGCCTCTCCTCTGGGTCACTCTCAAGAGAAGAGAGCAGCGTATGTGTCCTTCCATCTTGATGCATGGACTCCTGAGTGAGAATCACTATTGTTTTGTGAAATTTGCCATTCTTTTCCGGTGGCATCACTGCTGGCTGTGGTGGCTGCCCCTTCTGCAGGATCACAGGCTGGGGAGGGGGACGAGATCCCGGAGGAGCTGCCCCTCCGGGGACGTGATTTTGCATCCGAGAGCATCCAGGGCTGGCATTCACAGGGCTGGCATGTGGGACCTGGCTGCCCGGGCCGGGGGGGCAGCCCAGTGAGTCTGGGCAGCTCCCAGGAATTGTTCGCCGGGTTCTGGGAGCAGATGTGCTGCAGCAGTGGGATTTCTGCACACAGCTGTAGGGGTTTTCTGCAGCTTTAGACTCCCTCTGGTGCTGCTGCTCTCCTTCTCATCCCTCTTCGTGTCCTTGGGGGGAGGCAGGACGTGCACCCTGGGGGCTCAGCCTGTGGAGGTGGGTGCCTGGACACCTGTTTTCCGTCATGTTCGGATGTTTCCAGGGTTTTAACGCTGCCCTTGGCATCCAAAATATCAAACTCCGACTGGTCTTTGTTTGTCAGAGGTGCTGACAGATGATCTCAAAGCAGAAATCTCAATTGTTAGGGAAGCAATTGGAGGCGATGCTGAGCGAGAGCTCAGGGGAGGGGGTGGCGTGGCTGGAGCTCGGGGTCTCTTTTAAGAGACTGGGGGAGCATGTGTTGCTTTTGCTTCCGAAAATGGCCTTAGGTGGGTGAAGCCCTGCTTGCTCCTTAGCTTGTGGAGCTGAGCTATGTGCTCCTGAAATGACTGTGCTGGCGAAGAGGCAAGTTGCAGCACAGATCCGTAGCCCAGCAATGAGGCAGCTTCGTTAAGAGTAGTCCCGGGTGCCTCTGGGAGAGCCTGGGAGCTTCCGCCTCCGAAAACAGGATCCGGGGAGGGGGGGGGTATCCGAGAGAGGGAAGAGGCATAGGCAAGGTATGTCCCACCTCTCCTGGGGGGACACCTGGCCAGGCTTTATTTCTGCAGGAGCAGCTCCCAGGGTGGGGGGACACTGGGGTGGGGGGTCACCGGGGTGATGGGGGGGAAGCCGAGACTCTCTTTCACTGGCCCCCGGGGCAGGGGGTGGTGGTGTGTGAGTGCAGCCAGCGCAGACCCCTGCCCTCGCCCCTTCACCCTGGGGCGGGGGAGCCGAGGCCGGGGCAGGGGGAGCAGGAGGAGTTTTCTGCCTCTGGAAGAGTTTAACTCCCTGCAGGCGCCAGGACTTTGCCCCCCGTGGCGAGCTCTCTGCCCTCTCCCACTGCCGCCGGAACAGCCCACCCACTGCTGGGTGTGCTGGGTTTTGCTGGGTGTGCTGGTTTTGCTGAGCAGCCAGAACATGGTGAGGCTGGTCCCCAGGGGGGGTGGAATGTCCCCTGGTTTCTGCAAGGTGCAGCTCCCCTCCAGAGAAGTTCTTGAGCTGCAGCAGCAGGGACTGAGCCATCAGAGCCAGCTTGGGCTGGGCAACACCGAGCCCAGGAGCACCCGGGGGCATAATAATGGATGGGGAAAAGCCCTGGCACTTCCCTGAGGACAAGCAGGTTGCATCTGGGGTCTCTGTTCGCTGGAGCTGGTGGATCTTCAGTGCCACCACACTTGTGAGGTTTTGTCTGTGTAGGTGCCTGTTGGTTCCCAGTACCGCTCCAGATGTGGCTCCAGTCAGACCCCCTGCTAAAGGCGTGAGAAGTTGTGACTGGCTTAAAGAGCTTGCACGGGCTACTCTTCCCTCCCTGTGGCTTTTCTGTACAACTAAATTTCCTTTCCCCTCTGGCTTCCACAGGCAGACATGAAAAATGACAAGAGCCATGATGGGGATGAGGCAGATTGCAGGGCAGAGCTGATCCTCATCAGCGGGGACTGCACTGACCCCACCAAGGACACACCTGCCCTGGTTCTGGAGGCGAATGGGAAGCCCAGCACTCCAGGTGAGTCTTGCCATGCTGTGGCCGGGATTCCTGGTGCCCAGGATGCACAACCTACTGTCCCAAGGGCTTCCTGGAAGCTGCAGTACCCATGGCCATGGCCAAGGATCCCTCTATGACTCTGCTGAGCTTCTGCTTTCTGGTGGCACATCCAAACCACGGTGATAGAAATGGTTGTGGAAACGGGTGCCACAGTGGGATGCTTGATGTCTTAATCCCCTTGGGGAGGAGTGAGGTGGGAGCTCCCACATGTCCAAGGATTTGCTGCTGGGGTCTCTGCATCACATAGCCACTGGGGTGCTCCGGTCATGGTCCCCAAATGCCAGCTCTTGGGTTCATGAGGTCCTGCTTTAACTGAGCTGGTGACAAGCCCTCAGTAGTGGGCACATGGTTTCCTTGTGCCTCTGAACTTCCAGGAACAAAAAGGTACATCAGAAGGTCCCCACATTTGCTATTAGACTCCCTCCCAGATTTGGGGCAGGTGGGTGATTTGGGACTGCTGGTATCAGCAGTACCATGATGGGAAGCCTTGGGGACACCACTTGTCTTCTGCTCTTGGCCACATTTCTCCAAGATGAGGTTTTGGTTTTTTCTAATCACGCCTTGCTGCTGGGAGCAGTTGCGGGCAGAGGCGTGCAGGGACATGGCCAGGATGGTTCATGGAGCCTGAGGCTGCTCTGCCTTGTCCCTGTGCAGGTGCCGGGGGCCTGGGGCTGCCGTCCTTGAAGAACAACAAGAGGGTCAGCAAGGGAGACCTCTCGAAGGAGGACCTGTCCTGGCCGCTTGCTCTTGCAGGGGCACAGGAGGTAAGTGCTCACCAAGGTTGCTCTGTGGGGGCTTTGTGGGCTGTTTGTGAGAGCAACTGGTTCCTCGACTGTTCCTGTCCAGCATGGCTCTTGCACTTAGTGCTGGGGGAACAGTCCAATGGCAGATGCAGTGTTCATTTTCAAGCATAATATTTGTTTTAATTTTTGAATTCCTGATTGACATTATGCCAGCTGCAGCAGGAGGGCATGGTGCATGATGCAGTGATGCCCACTGTGTGTTACAGCAGTCTAATAATTATTAAGCTGATATTTTCTTTAAAAAGCCTTGGCCGTATTGATGGACCCAAGCATCTCATGTCTCCCACTCTTAGGGTGGCCGGCTTTTAGCTGCTTTGGGGCTGGATCCCAGTTTTGCCCCCCCTCTTTTTGCTGATTAGGTTGACAAACCTCCAGGGTCTGGAAGCATTTTTGCCTTCTGGCTTTATTGTTTTGACTTTGAAATGAAACGCCAAGGTTGGAAATCTGCCTGTGATGAGGCAGCTTCCCAAAGAAAGAACCATAAATCCAACCGGGGTGAAAATTCGACTTTCCCACTACGTCGGGTTCGGGGCTCTTCGCTTGCAAAATCTCATTTCGTTTTGAAACTCTTGTTATGCCGGATGCAGGAAACATGCCTGGGTTAGACTGATTGTAAACTGCGGCTGCTGAAGCCGCAGGGGAAAGGCTGCCCTTGGTGCCTCTGCAGGGCTGGGCTGAGGCTGAGGGGGGGGAAGCATGCCCACGCGTGTGTGAGGGTACCCACGTGTGTGTGAGTGGGGTGCCGTGCCTGGGATGGCTGCTCTGCCTGTCCCCGTGGCTCTCCCAGTGACCTGTCCTGCTGGCTGATGGCTCCTGCTGGTCTTGGTCACACCGCTGTGGCTGTAGCTGCGAGGAGGGGGGGGTGTACATGAGGATGTATAGTCGAGGATGCACATGAGAGCTGGAAACAGACGACGTGGGGCTGCAGCAACAGGTGCTGCTGAACGCGGCCATGCAGCCCGGCAGAGATGCTGTGAAGTGCACGGTGGCACCAAGGGGCTCAGCCCCCCTGCATTCCTCTTGCTTTCCCCGTGTCCCCCACCCCTGGGCTCTGGTGCCACTGGGATGTTTCCTGTCCCCCCGCATGCTGCTGGCATGGGACAGGCCTCCATGCCATGACACCTCTCTGTTCTGGTTGCAGGTGCGGCCCCGGGGCAGCGCCGGTTGGGAGAGCAGCCTCAGGCAGAAGCCCCCCGTCCGCCTCATCTTCCAGGCAGGGCAGACCCAGCACGAGATGAGGATCAAAGAAACAAACAGTGTGGAGACTCTCAAGGACCTGCCAACTCCCCTGCGGGTGAGGATCTGCGTGGGGCCAGGGCTTCCCTGGGATTTTCCCTGGGGCTCTGGAGACCTGCACTGCTGCTGTGCCCTGGCCAAAGTGGCTTCAGGCACGTTGCAGCCTCTCCGTGCCTCAGTTTCCCCTGTGAAGTGGGGAGGTGTGTGCTGTTGCTTGCCCCGGCCGTGAACTGGGTGCTTTGAACACTGGGGTGAACTGGGGAGGGGAAAATGGAAGAGAGCAAGTGGTGCACCATTTTCTATGTGTATTACAAGTAAAAGCAGAGCAGTTCTCCCTCAAGACACCCCAGTCCTGAGTCCTCCCCTCCATTCCTGGCTGTGGTGGTGCCCCTCTCCCTGGCTGAGGGGCAGGGGGTGACCTGGGGGCAGGTCTCTGCTCCCCCCTGCCCGTCTCCCACCTTCCTGCTGCACTCACAGTGTTCCTTCTGTTGCACAGAGCTCCAAGCGGCGCCTGGCCACCTCCATCCCCATGACCACCATTGACCTGACGGAGGAGGACTCCCGGGACTCTTCCCAGAGCAGCAGCACCCTCTCTGGCAGCAGCTCCCAGGAGGGGCAGAATGGCTCTGCTGAGCTGGGGGCTGAGGAGCAGGAGAGCAGAGATTCGGGGATGGCACTGGAATACCAGGTAGGGGTCAGGTGGGCAAATTCTACACTGGAATCCTGCACCTGGCATGGTGTGGGGCAAGGATGAACTTTCCTGCTTTGTCCCAAGCCTGCAGGTGAGGAGACCTTCTAGAAACCTCGCTGCTGCTTGTCCTGCCTGCTTCTCCCTTCTTGCCCCTTCCCTGTGTGTCCAGGGTGTGATGGTGTCAGGCTGTCCCCCTCCAGGGGCTGGTGATGCTCTGGGGGTACCCTGCCGCAGACGGGCAGCGTGTGGGGGCTAGCCCCACCGAGCCCCTCCTGTGCCACACGTGGGGCTGCCAAGCCTCCAAGGGCCCCCAAGGGACGCGTGCGTGGCACACGCCGGGCTGGTGGCCATGCCCAGCCCTGCTGAGACAGGCAGTTGCATGTGTAGAAAATGTCGGGGGATGCTGGAGAGGAACGAAGCTGCTGAAGCTGCAGAGGAGCATGATTCAGTGCCTGCAGGCATCAGGGCAGGGCCCGAGACTTGCAGGAATTGGGCAATTGCATCTTAATGCATAATTAGGTGCCTAATTGCAGAACAAAGCTGGGACAGGAGGGTTCTGCAGGCAGAGGTGACTGCTCCTGTGCGAGTTGCCTTCCTGGGCACAGCACCGTGCTGGTGTGGCCCTGCCATGCTGCCTGTTGGAGTCCTTTGGCCCAAAATTCCCAGCTTTTCCTTTTCTTCTCTCTGTTCTGTTTTCTGCTCTCCCCTGGGAACAAGAAGAGGGTGGGTGCCCTCTCCCCTCCCCAGGGTGCAGCCAGACGAGGTGAGCTGTGAGCCCCATGAAGGGGGGCTTCTCTGCACCAAGGAGCAACCTTGCCCTCTCAGGGAGCCCAGGCAGCAACCTCGGTGCAAAGTCCTTCCTGCAGCCTGGCAGGACATGTACCATCCCCTGCCATGCTCCCCGCACCACTTTGGCCTTGGCTGTGCCACAGCAGCAGCGTGCAATCAGCTAATATCTCCTGGACTGTGATGGGTGAGGGGATGAGGAAAGTCCATCTCCACTCCCTAGACCTTCTGCCCTCCTGCCTTGCCCATTCCCATCACTGGGGCTGCTCTAAGCTCTCCTGTGACAGCCGGAGCTTCCCAGATGCTGGACTGTGAAGGGAGAAAAAAGCTTCCCAGTGTTTGCAGAGACCCTGGAAGGGCAGGCAGGAGTGGGCACGCAGGGGGTGCGGGTGCCAGGAGGGCTGTGCAGGATGGAGCACGCACTTCCCTGTGCGTGCCAGGCGCTGGGCTTGGCGTGGGGCTGCCAACGTGCAGACCTTCCCCCCGAGCTGCATATTGCAGGGCTGGCAGCCAGCAGCCATTTTTCTGAGGGAGAGGGGTGTATAAATAGTTGTACCAGAGGTTCAGGTGCGACACACCATGGTGTAGCAGCTCTGCGGGATGTCCCACAGCCATTTCCCCACACGGGTGCTCGGATAAAATGTGGAATTTGTGCTTTTGGCTGATTTGTGTTGTCCTCTTTTGCTTTCAGGATGGAAAAGAATTTGGAATTGGGGAGCTCGTCTGGGGAAAGATCAAAGGTTTCTCCTGGTGGCCTGCGATCGTCGTCTCCTACAGAGCCACGGCCAAGCGCCAGGCTGTCTCGGGCATGCGGTGGGTGCAGTGGTTTGGAGATGGGAAGTTCTCTGAGGTAAGCCTGCTACCTGCCCCTGCCTGTGCCTGCCTTCACCTCTCCCCTGCACATTTCTGCTGTCTGTCCCGTTCCTGGGGCTGCCTTTGGGGTGTGTGTGTGCCCAGCTGCAGCCTCCCTGGGCAGGACCCCGGTGCTTTGGTGTAGTCAGGCTCTGGCATGCTCTCCTGGCTCTAGTGACTAGTAACTAATGATTGGCCACCATAGACTGGTGACAGAATCCAGCAACGGGGACGTCTGCCCAGCCCCTTTGCAGGGTTTTGCCCAATCTCTGGTCTCTAGGGCTTCCCCCCCGCCATGGCTCCCTGCCTGGTGAGGGATGTTCTCCCAGAGCCCCATCACCCTGCAGCCTCCCTGGGGGTGCTGATGGGAGGGAAGCTCTGTACTGGGTGCCGGTGCCGTGCTGGCTGTGCCAGTGCCAGCAGAGGGTGCAAAACACCCGTCGTAGTCACTAGTGTGATGCTGCCACCTCTGCTTTCCTCCCTCTGCTGCCTGTCACCCTCTGCAAAGCTGATGCTGGGCTTCCTTGCCCGGCTGAACGGTCCAGACAAAGCCCTGGCGTGGCTGCAGCATGAATCATAGAATCATCTGGGCTGGGAGGGACTTCCAAAGGCCATCTAGTCCAACCCCCCTGCAGTCAGCAGGGACACCCCCAACTAGACCAGGTTCCCCAGGGCCTCGTTGAGCTTCCCCTTGAATGTCTCCAGGGAAGGGGCCTCAACAACCTCCCTGGGCA
>BJBW01013408.1:7806-51524 GCA_004320125.1 Scolopax mira | reverse complement strand
ATTTAGCTGGATCTTTGGGTGATAAAGCTGTTTACCTTCCTCATTCATTTTGCTGTCTCTGGTGCTGCATCACACAGCCCCACAGATCACAGATTAGTACATTAAATTACTGCTGTGTAATGTACTACTACATCTCCTGATACCAAAACTGGTTCCATAAATATACATTGGGGCAAACAAGGAATGCTTAGATGTATGATGGAGACAGGGATGTAGGACTTGTGAAAGGTGGGGAAATAAAGCTCTTTGCCATATTGATTTTTGGGATGAGATTAAGGTCCTACTATTCAAACTCATTTGGCAGATCCGCTAGTGCTTTGATGTGACCATATTCAGTGACAATATCATTATACAGTTAATGGTAGAATAAGAGCAGGCACATCTAGCAGAAGCAAGTATACACCAGTATAATTACTTGAACATCAAAAACTAAGCTGGGTCTACCAAAATCAGTGGCAGGACTTAAAACCCAACACTGGAAGTTCTTTTATTATCCCACAATAGTTATTACAATGCCTCTGGTTTACAGAGGAATTATTAATAAGGGCTTAAAGTGAATAACAAACAATAGAAGAGCCATTGCTGCTGCCAGAAAAAGGCTGAACATTGTGATGAGAAAACTTATGTAAAATGCTGCTCTGTTTCTGACTCTGCTCCTTTTGATCTCTGTGTAGCAGAAGATAGGTATGTGTTAGTGTTGGCTTTGTATTTTCCTGCTTCCTTGAAGATGTTCAAACATTCTTTAATAGCTGTTTTGTAAATGTGCCTGAGAAAAATGATACAGAGGATATTATAACAATTTGTTTTGTTCTCTGAAGTTGCGTTTCCTTTAAAGATGTTCAATCTTTTAAACATTTCCCTCTTGTTTAAATGTAAAGCAAGTTAGATCAGCAGAGAGGTTCTGCTGAAAAAAATGTACCTTTTTTTTTGGTGTATGTTTTAGATTCTGTGTAAAACGGAGTATTGCAGCCTAGCTGATCTCTAGCATTTTAAACAACCCTATGGTTATGGTTTGTTATGATTTGGGAGATTGTAAGAAAGAAAAGTAAAAGTAAAGTGCTATCATCCAGTTCTTCCAGAATTCCTGAATTTTTAAATAGTGGATCACCCACATAATCAGGAATTGGCTCAAGATGAATTTGGAATAGTGTTTAATACAGCTGTTTGGCATAGAATACAACTGATTATTTATGACACCTTGCATTAACAGTTGTTAGTGTCATGGGAAAGCAGTAAATAAAGACTCACGCATAGCCATAGTCTTGAAAAAAAAATTGCCAATTGCAAGAGACTACTAAAAACAAAGCCCTGATATTTTTCCAAATCCAGGTTTGCTTATATTATGTTTTATTTCTGAGTGGTACTAGTCTAAACTTCAAGTCTAACTTTTATTTTTCAATGTCTGTCTCTGTCATCAGAAAATTTCGGTATTCAGTAATCTATTCTTTGTGGAGGAACACTGTTTAGCCTGGATCAAGTGCCATCTTCTGAGGATGGGGATGGCATAAAATGTGTCCTCCTTTGCATAAGCTTGTAAAACCAGGCACAGTGTAAACAACTAGCATTTACTGTGTTAAGAATATAGCTTGTCTTTAATATATATACATATACAGAATATACATATAATAACATACAGAGCCTTTGCGCCCATAGTGGATCTTCTGAGTTTCTTGCATAATACTGTATATAAAATTTAGAAAGTTAGAAAGAGGTGGAGCATAAGTGCTGACAGATTCAAATATATATAGATGAGTTGAGAACGTATTTCTCTCTATAGTTTTTTGTGGGGGATGTTGCCCATCCATGGACATATTATGGACATCTCTAGCTCTAACACCTAACACAATTACAAATACTAATTTAAGCTACTCCTTACAGTCCCCTAATAAAACTACATAAAGTCTATCAGCTTTTACATAACTGAATGTTAGAAACTTGATCAGAATAAATCATGTAGTCCTCTGTTGTTGGAGAAACCTGCAGAGAGCTATCCACCTGAGATGATCTAAATTGCCATTTGGAGTTAATTGTAGCAGTGTCTAAACAGAGATTGATGGTGCTCTGAAGTGGGCTGGGCCCCTGATCTCCTGATTGTCTAAATAGGTGATATGGTCAGAGCCTGCTGTCTCTCCCTTTTGTTCCCCACACTTGGGTATGATTTCTGTAGAAAAAGAGCACACAAGGTGTGTGATAATACAGACCTAATCCTTATAAAGGGTGCACCCACTCATATACACTAGATATTTCCAGTCTCCCTTGTCTATACTACTGTGGTTTAGGCTAGATGAATGATTTTTTTAAACCTTTAAAGTGATATAAGATGAATATCATTCCAAATAGCAATCTCTTGGCATCTTTTTCTTTAGGCTGTGGTTGGGATTTGGAGTTAGGGCATATGTTTGTAAATCTGAGAAAAGGTGTATGGAGATCTGAAGCCCGCATTGAGATCTCAGCAAGGTGTTAGATTCAGAAGTCGTTATAGTGAGTTCCACCTTTGGGCTCCTGCAGCTGGAGAGCTTGGTCTCTGATTCAGCTGTCTTATTCATTCTGTAATCACCTCATCTAGTTGCTTATGGTCCTCGCTTCTTTAGATTATGCAATGTAAATATTATGATTTTTATCTCTTATGTACTTAGCTTTTAAATATTTAGGTGTGTGGTGGGTTGATTAAGCATATTCCAAAAAAACCACCCACTTCTCACTTGGCCATTTTCCTCTCTCAGAAACAACAGCTATGAAAGTTTTCCAAAGCTATGGGTTATAAATGGGAAATCTAGAAATAATAGATCACACCTTTTCCTGACCTGATTTCTCTGTTTGCTCTGTCTGCCAGTCCCTTTCTTTCATGTCCTAGTTTTGAGTATAATTATTTCAGATTTAAATTTCTATCTAGGCTATACAGAAAAAGAAACCTGTTAATTGCATGAAAGGATATACCTTTACTTTTATCCCTTGAATTCTGAAGAATGACCACTGTACCACTTTCTTCTCCAACAAAAACCCCCCAAAACTCTCTTTTTAACTTTCTCCCTTATGGTTTAGAAGGTTTTTCTGTTTTACCTCTTCGTATCTCCTCATTTTACATCATATTTGTCACCTTTTCATGCTGCTTTACCCTAGATTTCCTTCCTGTTTAGATGTTACCCATAGCAATTTCCTGAGCTGCTCTGCCTCCTGTTCTCCAGGGAGCCTGTGTTGAGAGTGTATTTGATATTTGGGGGTTGATTTTTCCTGTCAGTATGGCCTAATATTGGCTTGTAAAATTCAAAGGCCACGTGCCAGTCTGGATGGGGTTGCCTACAGGTTTACTTGTTTTAGTGGTCATAGAATATCTCGAGTTGGAAGGGACCCATAAGGATCATTGAGTCATAAAGGTTTGTTTCTTGACAGCAAAAACAAAGCTTTAATATTGAAAGAATAAATCAGAAATTAATATGAACCCCTAAACATAGATGTCAGAGTTGGCAAAAATACCCCTACGGGTTATGGTTTTTTTTCTTAGCATCAAGGAAACCTCTAACCTAAAAACCAGCTTTGTGGGGAAAGTAGATATTTCATGTGGTTTTACATATGCTGATTTAACAGATTTGTTCCTTGCAAGAAAAAATATGACCTGTTCTACATTTCTGTTTGTGTTGTCTGGGGTAAATGGTAAGGAAAAACTTTCTTACTCCATTTGTATATCCTCATAATCTAACTTCAGTGGTGAAATGCATTTCGGTATTGAGAGAGTTGGACAATCATGTGAAATTAGAATTACAAAAAATTCTACAAAATGGCTATTCAGCTTCACTGCATGTTATTGCATCCAGTGATTTTAAATAGCCAGCTCTTGTCCAAAGTAACTGAGTTATGTCTGAATTTTTGCAAGTGGATCTTACCCATGAGATGCGTAGAAATACTTGTATGCATAATGCTTCAGTTCATTGGAGGAAAGTAAGGTAGAGAGGATAGGTGGACATAAGATTGTATCAGAAAACCACAGGACAAGTAGATGACTTCATACTGTATTTATGAAGGTATATTTTGGAAAATGTTTTGTCTTTGACAGGAGTTTTTTTTTAGTGCTGTGGCCCACATTCACCAACTTTGTCTTGTCAAGACAATTAAAACGATTTTAAAAATCCTCACCTTCTGCTATAAACACAACTTCATGAAATTTATTGTAAAATTCAAGCTGGCATGATTGAAATCTCTGGCAGACCATTGATGTTCACACCATAAAAACCCTTCCTGAAACAGAGAAATGAGAAATCACCTCTTATAATATCTCTTTTTCTTCTTTATCCTCTAATGACTTGGCACAGGATCCTGTCCTCTTCTCTCACACTGAATTTGTTAAGTAGTCACTGCAGCCTTGTTAAAAAATGAATGCAGCACAAAGTGACAGCCATAAAACCAGTTCTGCGCAGACCTTGCAGTCTGTCAAGAATCACCAACATTGTGTTTTAAACTAATAACTAGTCCTAGAATTTCTGACATGAGTCCAAGTGAATTCCTTCTCATTATCCTGGCTTTGCTGCTCTCTTCTTGGGATCAAGATTTGCACTGTTTGGACACTTGGTCTGAGGCATCCAGAAGGTATTTATTCAGCTATATCCCATTCATATCAACACTGTCACCATATTGTGGGGTTTTTTTTTCCTCTCTGTGTGGAAAAACACATGCATTAAATTACTTTTTGCAGGTGATAGAAAATGATCCGTGCTTGTTGCTGGAGTAGGCCTAAACTTATCTCCTAAGGTCAACTCAGAAATCATGATTAAACCTGGCACTCAACGGGTGTAAGAGAAAATTCCTTAAACTAGCTTTCCCTTCCTGCTGTGTCGTGCACAGCTAAAAGAAAGCAAGGAAAGCAGATCCATTTTCTGCTTTTCTGCAGAAAATGAGATTGGTTCCTTTGAAACAAGGAGCCTCTAGGATAACTAGCTGTTTCATTGGCTTTATTTACACACCTAAAAAAAGAAAGAAAAAGAAGAATCCTCACAGATCCTGAGCTCATCTCTCTCTCCCAAAACAAAAGAAAAATCAATGTCAGAGCAGTTCTGAAAGGAGGATTTCCCTTGATTCTCTTTCACTAGGCAGTAAGATTAGTATTTGTTTACATTTAAAAGTGCATTTAAAAGTCACATCAAATGCTACAAAATCCTGCTCAGTAGCAACTGCTGTTTTTCAGCTCACTAGAAGGTAACAACACACAGCACAAAGGAATATGTTAAGGCTATTTGTTTATCAGTTCTGTAGGAAGCCTTCTGAAATGTAGGCTTAAACGAGAACAGAGTTCTAGCAAAAAATAATAATCTGAACAAGTGAATTATTATTCTAAGTGTACATAAAATGTTATTCGGAATCCATAGCCCCCATCTTACATGGTGAATTTCTGTAGGAAGGAAAAGTGTGTATCGGAGTGGTGCAAGTGTGTGAGGGTTTATGTTTATATATATATATACCATCTGTGTCTCTTATCCATCTACCCACAGGAATGCTTGCACATATGTATTTTCAAATATGCTTATGACCAACCATTGAACTTCAGTGTGCATTTGTGTGAAGTCAGTCATCACGTGAACTTGTATCAGCACAAGCAATTTCTGTGAAAGCAGCCTTGTTAAAAGGTTTCTGGAGGTACTGTTCTCTAGTAATAAACACTTGTAAACATATCCTGGGCTCACACAACACCTACTCTTTTCACTCCAAAGGATCAGCCTTGCTTCTTGGTGTGCTACTGATCTACGTTGTACCTCATCTACTCCACGCTGGAGCATTCTTCTGCTATGGTAATATTCCATACATGTCTATTCATGAGATCTAGAAATTCCAAAAAGTTCCCACAACTTTTTCCCTCATACACATCACATCTGGGTTTTTCTTTTTTTTGAAAGTATACATTTGGTGCTATCATAATAGTACCAAGACAAAACACTTAAAACTCCTCCCAACTTCTGAAAATCTTGATTTTTGTTTTGCATGTTCTCTTACAAGGGAAATCTGGTTTTTTACAGACAAGAAGTTTAACTTTTTTTCTCTGCTTCAAACTGGTCCAATCACAATATTGGTGTGTACCTTCCCTCTCTCTGTGCCATTTCAAGGACACATTTCTTTCTTTTTCTGAATGTGTGATTTTGCTATGTCTCTTGCAAGTCTTGAATTATCAAGTTCCAGAATCTCAAATCTGTATTGTTTACCTCAGTGTACTCAGAGAAGTAATGCTGTTTGTTGCCAAGCCAGGAATCATAAATAGCAACCAGCCAGTGATTCTCAGGCAACCTCTTGGGGTTCTACCATAATAATATTGTCTACTTCCTTTGCAATACTCTGCTGAATGAAACCACTTGGTTCCGACTACTGGAAGCACATAATAGTCATGGGGTATTGACTGAGGGAATTTGAAGGAGCCAGACACTCTAAATAGATATTGGCACATGCACTTGCTGTGCGTTAAAGCAATTTAAACTTAAAAGGGTTTGAGAGTTTCTAAAAGAATTAGTTTATAGTCTGAATTAAACAATCCTGTCTTGGTCTTTGCTAGATATTCCATATAGATAACGGAGCCTAGTGAAGAACTGTATTATGATATTGTTCTTCAGGAGAAGATAACACTCTGAGTTGAGCCGTGGTGGTCAATCAATATCTACCTAGACAATACTGAACATGTTTTTATTTAGATGGAAACTTCCAGAAAGTCATTAAACTGCTAAGGTTGTGAAGCCTGCAACCTGATTACATTTGAATTAACTTCCCCAGAAGTTCATTTTTCTTAATTTCACCATTCCTGCATCCATGAAATTGATACAATTTATAGAGTGTGGGTTAGAGCCAGGGCTCCCCATAACTTCTCTCAAATGATAGGTGAGATGCTTGTTGCCCAGCATGACTGTAGTGTCTGAGTTTATAAAGAGCTGTCACCAGCTATCTATCTTTGTTTCAAAAGATCAAAGTAAAAATATCTTTCAAATCACTTATGGAGAGTCTACCTAATGACTAATTTGTAGTTTCTATGTGGATGGTTTCCTTAAATGTCCCATGATACAACACTGTAAAATAAAAATACCTTGCTAAAATGTCTGAATGAGTCTATAATGTCAAAATCTTATGTTTGTGATGTTAACATGAACTTCTGCAGGAATGTGGAAATAATGAGATTGTAATATTGTTTTTAACAAATTCATTTTGGTACAAAGTCTGAAAAGCTGTAGCATTTTTTTAGTCCATTGCAAAAACATGGAATATCAAAAGTTCTATCTGCCCAGAAACTTTGCAGAGCTACTGGAGGTGAAAATAAGTTTAACTTTCTCTTTCATAACAAAAAAATAATCAAATAGAAGTTTAGGTTGGAATTTAAAAAATGGAATTTTGATATGAACAATGTTTGCAACAGAATATGCAAATTTGTAGTCTAAATTGTGCTGGGGGAAAATCTTTGGGGGATTTTTACATCACTAATTAACAATTTTGATGTAAAATTAAGCCCCTGGCTCAATCACTGTGTTTTCAAAGGAAAGGCATCAGATCCACCTACTTTTTTTTCCTGTTCTTCTTTATTCATCTCATCTGCTTTAACACTTCTATGACTAGATAGCAGTTTTTTTTAAAAAAATGACCTTTTCTAATTCAAGTGAGCAGTTATGATTCTGAATGAAAGAATGAGGGAGATCCTATCTCAGCTTTGAAAAGGAATAGTAAAAATGCTAGTGCTAATACATTAATTCACAGGAGAAAAAGCTGCAGTGCTCACTGCAGTCTTCTGCCACAAAAATCAAGAAAGATTTACTCCAAGGGACTCGGATCTTGCCAGCCTTTCCTTATATTTTCTTATAGCATTGCAAATGCCAAGGTTTCTTTCTACTTCAAAAACGTTACTTCATATTCCTGTGACTGGAAAAAAAAAAAAAAAAAGGAACAGCTTATAAAGCCTACTACCGTTTCTTTCAGCTGACTTGCTTCATGTGACTATAGCCATTTCCAGGGATAGTTTTAACCTAGATATAGTACAAACTCATGCTTTGTTCCTCAAGTAAGAGATTGCAGTCTGCATTTATTTCTCGTGCCACTGAGAAACCCAGACACTCTCAGTGGATTATCATAAATGCACTCTAAACTGCTCTAATGCTTAATCCAAAGAATACCTGGATATTTTCCATCATTATAAAGAACACAGATGCCCATATTTAGAGCAGTGCAGTTCCCACATTTAAAGCATTTTTGGCATTTTCTGCTGTAAGAAGCTCTTTTATTCAATTAAAGCTTAGACAGACTTGAGGCTTAAAATGTGCTTTGCTTTTCCATTGTAGGAAAAAAAAAACCCATAAAATTTGTTCATTAACTTTGGTTTGCTGAAAATTTACCCCATTTTCTTTTAAAGAACTGATTAGTTGAAAAATGGTGTTACTTTGCATTGAATCAGGGTCATGAATTTCAATTAGCTTAGTTTTTTAGAATTTTGATTATACAGATCTTGAAATATGTTGTATTCCCCGACAAATCAGGCTACGGATGTTAAAGTGTGATTCCTGAATTATCCCAAGTGCTAGTGGTTTTGCAGTCATTGTCCAACGTGAACATTTGTTGTTGTTGTTATTATTAGTTTTATAGGTATAATATTCTTTAACCTTCCTGATGAGGTAATCATACTGTAACAGAAAAGTCCTCACTTAAATTAGTAGCTCTGACTCCAAAACCAAGTGTAAACAAATATTGGACAGTTGCCCTGCTAAACACAGTTTATCCATAAAATAAATGAGGTAGACCCCTGAAATAAGTTGTGGTTACATAAGTGAAACTTCTTTAGTTTAATTAAGAAAAGAAAAAAAAAAAACCAACCATTTTTTTTGTTTTCTTGATTACCCACATTTACTAATGTTTAAGCGTCTGATACTTCAAATGTAATTTTATGCAATAAAATTTGTCTTAGTGTTTTATATAGTATGTACTTAAGATATATTTTAATTACTAATACAGAATTATATTTATATGATGAATATTATTTCATATTTTATTAATTCTTTGCTAAATGCTGTTCCATGCATAAACTCAGAGCCCTACGGATGTAATTAGTGTTTTACTGAAGCAAGCTTGTAACTTTGCTTTGGATTCTGCGAGTTTAGAAACACAAATGGTAGTAGTTATGCTAGAATTTTATATAATTTAGTTTGCCTGAATGGGAACACAATGTACTGCTCTTCTGGGAAACATACACTTTCAAAAGCTTGTGTTTCTGAATTTGGGAAAAAGAAGAAGCTCCTGTCATTCTGCCTCAACTTCTATAGGAAAAAGGTAGTTGATAGGTCAGATCCTCTGCTCAGGTCTCTTTTCTTCTTTTTTTCTCTCTTTGCTTTTTTTCTGCTTAGTGCACCTTGTCTCTTGCTGTGCTCTCACCCTTTAACAAGCATCCACATGGAGTGGATTAGTTGTGTTCTGTGGATTCTGCTGAAGTGAGCAGAAATGCTACTGTTAATTCAACAGGGCAGTGTGCTTGAATATTTGTAGGGCTTTGGAAATTATTTAAGCAGAAGTCCAAGACCAATTGGACTGGTTGTGATTTTTACAAAACTGCTTCAAAAAGAACTCACGTTAAAGTGACAGTCCATATATTTTACAAAGTGAGCTGGTTTTTAGTATATTAACAAATAATATGAGAATAAATGACAGTGTGTTTTATTGAATCTGTCCAATGTCTCTCACTTGCTTTAGATCACAACTCGATAAAACTTTTGTGTGTTTGTCTGACAACTCTCCTATCTTCAATTTAAAACAGCACTAATGAATCACGGTTTTATTTAAAGGTCATATAAAAACACAGAATGTGTACTTTTTCTATTCTGCATCTTTGAATCAAATTAATTTCAAAAAAAAGTACTTGGTTTTGACACCTAAAGTACTGAAGAGGCTTTTTTCTGCTCCTGGGAGCTCTCTGACTGGTGTTTCTCTTGCTGTTCTTAGAAGCATCACCTCAGAGATGTACTTTGCTGCTTCTAGAAAATCATACGTGCGTCAACAGCTCCTCGTTCTTAGTGCAGGCATCCCAGCGAACTGCACAGCCCCTTGCTCTGTGCAGAGCTCTAGTAGAGCTTAATGACAGGGCAGAAAGACCAGCCTCTTCCTCTGCCCAAGGGAAGGATTTTCAGGATGACCAAGGTATTCACCCTGGCCACACCTGTGCTCAATGAGCTGCTTTGCTTTGCAGAGCTCATGTCCTCTGGGATAGGCCCTCAGGCTCACAGGAGACTAGTGAGTGAAGCAGCTGAAGAGTTAGCCTATAGAAAAGGCTGAGGAAGGTTAGACTCTTTTGGAACATGGTGAAAAAATTCAAGCTGTGTGTCTGACTTGAGCTCTCTCAATCCTTCAGATAATCACTGAAGGAGTAGCATGAACTAGAGCTGAGTACTCACTGTACTGACTAAAGGGAGGGAGAGCTTGACTGTTTTTTGCTTCATGTATTTAATTTTGAATGTGGCTGGAACAAAGGCCTACCACGTACGGTATGAATGATGGTAGTACGTACTATCTGACCTCATTGACCAAAAAAAAGGACATTTATAGATGTGTGTATTGGCTGAGATGTCACTGGATTTGTATCATGAATCATGCCAGCACATGGCCATTGTATTGAGCCAATACCATTTGGATGCTGTCACTTAACGCTGTCAGGTTGTTGACTGTGTGTGCTTGCTACTGAAGAAATTGGGGGAGTCTTTGGTGCTAAGGGAGGCAAAAAAAGTAAGTTGAGAAAGGTGCAGGTGGGGATTTTGAGAATGGAGTGATGCAACACATGCAAAAGATTGGTTTTGTGGAAGTATAATTAGTTTTCTAGAAGGAACATACGGTTCTATACCGGTGTGTTTGTATATTTGATTTGCTTCATTTGTTTTAAAGACACAATTGGATTGCAGAGCTGGAATCTGAGTCCAGTAGTCTGTCCAGTATTCAATAGGTTGCCCAGATATTTTAAGCAGCAATGTAATTTAAAGCCAGAGTTGCACTCGCCTGAAAGCAAAGAACAAGCAAGTTCTGTCCCAAAACTCTATCTGCATTCATTGAAAGTGTGGTCTCTGAATCTTACAGGGAATCTCAGGATTGAGTATTTCCTTATCTCTGCATTGCTCTGAATAAAACTTGTGGTTTGGGCTCCTCTTTGATTAGTGTTTTTATAGAAACACAACCAAAAAGTGTGTCTTTGTAATGGATATAAATTCTGGTTTAACTTCTGCTAAGTGTTCTTCTTCACCCTGGGTATTTCTCTTCCCACCTGAAAACCCTAAAACCAAAAAACTCAAATCATTCTCTGTCACGATCAAGGTCCAATCTGCCTCTTGACATTTTTCTTACAAAATCAAAACTTAAGAGTTATTTGTTCTTCAGACTGTTAAGTAACTGTTCTTGAACCTATTCCAGATCTGAAGGGCTGTTCTTAGGAATGTGATCAATATTTACTTGAATAAAAAGATCTTAACCTCAGCTCTTTCTAAAAATGCTTTTTCATATCCTCATTCCAAAGAAAATAAGCCACTATCATATACCACAAAGGCTTGTTACATAAACTGATTTTGCCAGGTGAACCAAATTATCTTTTGGAGAGAAAAGAGTCTGATATTTTTTTGATCTGTGTTTTCATATTGAAAAGGCAGGCCCAGAAAATGGGGGAATATTGATGATTTTTTATAATTTTTTTTGTTTGGTATAAGCTCTCAAACTTGTCTTTCAGTATTAGACAGAGTTGGAAAAGGAGGAAATGACCTGAATTCAGAGGAAAACACATGTGCACTGCTCAGGTGCTTCAGGTAGAGTTGTGACTGTGTATCTAAATGATGACTTGAGATCAGGAACCATTTAAAATGAGACATTTACCCTTTGGTATTAGAAATGCATCTTTGCTAGAAGCAGCACCACTGTTAAGTCTAGAATAAATTAGTAATCAGTCTTTCCTTTCAGTATTTCTCAGCTTTCTGTCTGAGCATATTAATATATATGAGTGAAAAAATGGGTCCTCAGTGCAATATAGGAATCCTCCAAGGTAATCAGTTTTGCATACACATAGTGAGAGACTGCCCTGAAGAGAGAATAGATAAAGCAAAGGATTTCTATGTAAAGGGTTGTGAATTGTGAAGTAAAGCAATTCTATGTCACCTCTGAAAATAACAGCAAAATGTAAGCTGTTTGACTCAGTGCCGTAATTTTTCAATGGTAAAAAAGAAAAAATCCACTTGAATACCAGAAAAGTAAAATGATATTTGAATAAAATCTCATAGGTTATATAAAATCTCATGCAGTGACAAGTTTTTAGTGCCTATTATCCCATATAATATATGACAGTATCTCCATTATCTGTGAGCTGCTTAAATGAGGAAAAGATTGTTTATAGGTGCAGAAAAATCCAAACTGGCTCCAGGCAAAGACAGGTTAAGGCTTATTAATTTAGGCATAGTCCTTCACAGAAGTGGCTGTATGGTTTCTGGGACCAACAAATTCCAAAAGCAGCTTATGTGGTATTGCACAGCACAAAGCTGAAGCTTATTAAGTCCTATTAGGTCTAAATTAGCAGCTTGAGGATTTCTGAACCACGCTACCAGGGTTAGAAATTCTCTGGAGGGTGTGGGGACACCCTTGTGTCACTCCATGTGGATACTGTTTGGATTTAGCATGAACTTATCACTGTGTTACCTTTTGATGCTCCAGGTGTCTGGAGAATATATTCTTTGGAATGTGTGGAACTGGGCCCAGAAGCTTGGGGCTGAACCTGAGCTCAGAAGAGACCAAGAAAACAGAGAAAGGGTGACAAAAGCATTCATAGGAACCATTAGCTTAGCTGTATAGTATGTCCAAACTAATGAACTAATGTTTGCCCTTAATCTTCTGCTATTCACAGCTGAGTGAGGGGTAAAAGTTAGGAAGGGAGGATTTTCTAGAAGTTCTAACAGCTGAGCATCAAGTGAATAAAATGCAAAACAAAGAAAGCTTCCTTTCTGCTTATTCAGTTCTGTGTAATGGGTTGGTTTGTGGTATTGCTGGCCTTAGCCAAGAACTGAGATCATGGAGAATAAAAAAAACTGGTTGGGATTGTATTTTCTGGGTTATTTTGTGAAAACTAAATAATAAACAAATTTGCCTAATGACATTTTTTAAATAAAGAGCTGACCACGAAACAAGTTAATAGAGTTAAGCTACTGCAGAAAAAAATCTTTTGCTTTGTGGTAACTTTCTGATTCAAGGCTAAATGCATTAGTTTTGTCCAGTAGTAAATAGCCTTGAATTATCTTGCAGGGAAGAACAGAACAATTTAAAAATTGTGTGAGTATTTCCATCTGGGCATAAATTCCCTTTCTTCTCAAGCTCCTCTTCAGTATTCTTGGAGGGTAAGAACATCTCTCCTGTAAACATGTGTTGAGACATTTTGGGTTCTTTCAACGCCAGTCCATAAAAATATCTTTACATTCCATCTGGAAAACAATTCACGTTGCTTTTTCTATTTCAAGCTAAATCAGAAGTTCATTAGAGAGAGACAATTTGGCCGGCTGGAAAAAAACCCGCAAAGACCAAGTCAATGATGGGGTAATTATGCACAATTATAGTTCATTATTCAGCCAGCTGTGTATACAGGACAACACTGCCATTAAAAGATGTGAAAAACTATTTTTTTTTTTTTTCCCCTCTACACTTGTGGCTCAAACTATTTTTGACAAATCATAGAGAAATTTACATCTGCTCCGTCTTACGTTTGTGATCTTAAAAGGAAACTGCAAGTTTTGGCACTGTAAAGTCGTACCTATGTACTGCATCAAAAATGGGTCTGTTTTCTTTCTTTGGCTTTGTGATAGAAAAACAAATGTTTTAATCACTATAGGGAAAAGTACTGTTTATTTATAATTGCACCTGTTCTTGCATAATAGGAAATACAGTTTGAGCTGTGCTTTCCTGGAATTGTTGTCTGACTGGTACAGTTGTTCACTAAATCCGATACCCTTGTGTTGTCTTTCAAGGGATGTTTTATTTCTTCTCCTTTATTTATTTTTTAAATGGCTGGCATGTTCCTCTTTACATTAGTATCCTGGCTATGTTTCCTGAGCTGTCTCTGTGGATGTCTTTCCGGCCTGGACAGTAGCATCCAGTGTCTTCAAATTAGCATTCCTTGATGAAGTTGACTTAACAGTCAAATGAATGTTATTGTGGGCCAAGTTGGAGGTAAAGAAAACAGTGTTCTCCAAATTATAGGAGCTGCTTGGGAAGATTTTTTGGTTCTTTAGCCTCCTTAGAGTATTTTGTTTACTTTCAATCGTAAGGTTTGCAAACCAGCCTTATCATTTCTACCACTTGCAAGAATTGTACCCATGCCCAGTGGCACTTCCTTCCCTCCCTCAGAGGGTTTCAGTTTTAAAAGTTTTCAGGAAATGTTAAAAATGCTTCACGTTGTATGTTTCACCAATAAAAAAAAAGGAATTGAATTTCACATTTAGCTTTTTTCTAAGCCCAGAATCTTTAATGTGTTCACCTCGGAAAGGGGGAATTGCTTGTGTCCAGGCTGATACTCACTAAATCTCATTAGTAAGAACAGAGACTTAAATAAGCAAAGTGATTTCTTTTGCCAAAGTTTTAGTGCAAGAATGCACTTTCACGTTCCTTGACAAATCAATTAAACTTTTAATGACTCTAAATTGCTCTAAACTTTTAATGGCTTTAAATTCTTAAATGCATCCATGGGAAGAAATGGCTGGAAAATGAAATTTCTGACGTATGGAAAACTCTTAAAATCTGGACTTTTTTTTTTTTACTCTAAAAGTAAACAAATGCTTATAGTTGTAGAATGTCTTGTTGAGAGAAAATTTTGATCAGTAGTTGTTGTAGTTGATGAGATCTACAGACACTCAAATCCATAGCAGGTGTGGAAGTGTTTTATGGAAGAAAATGACTTCATGTGACATAGCCTGTCTTCTTTATAGCCTGTGTTGATTATAAGGTTTTCCATTAAATAGATTAAAATCCTAAATAGTCCTAAAAGCTTTAGGATTGAAAAATATAAATAATAATTCATTCCCAAATATTTCACTTGGGAAACTTTATAATTATTTTATTTCTTAGTAAAAAAAGTTTATCTTTGAAAGTTTGTTCAGATTAGGTTGAAGCCAGATTTACACATATACCTGCTTTAAGTCCTCCTGGAAACGTGGTTAAAATTAAATCACTCTGGTAGAAAATTTGTTGTGATTGGGGTTGTAGGAAAGTCATAATTTGCTAACAGAAAACCAAGGCAGCATTACCTAATGATCGGGTCATGGGGCTGCGTCCCAGGAGAGCTGAACCCTATTCTTGCCTTCCCTGCTGGGTGACTTCAGCTGCTTGACATCACTCAGTATGGCAGGTAGTCATCTTTATCTCTTTTGAAAGACAATTTGAGTTCTACTTACGAAAAGGTTTATTGTTGCTTATTCTTAATGTTATATTAATATTAATCAAGATGGATATTTTCTTCCAAATAAATGCTGTTTGTTTTAGGAAGATTCAGTTGTATTATTCTTGACGAGGTTTTATGAAAATCTGCTCCTCTCATTGTGAAATAGTCTAATATTTAGCATTTTGCACATTTATAGGTTTAAGGAGAAACAGTAAATACTAAATAATTAATTTGATCTCCATTAACTACCTAAGAAGGCAAACGGTCTAGGTAATTAATGTTAAATATTGCAGCACATAAATTCGTATTTAAAGACCACATCTGCTGCTGAACTGAAGAAAGTATTTTCTTAATGGACTTGAGCCCTGTACCACCATAGTGCCTGTGGTTCAGTGGGAAGCAGGGTCCCTGGTGTGTGGTTTTTATCTGTGCCTACTGGTGCTCTCCCAAGCAGTGTCCAGTTCTGGGGGGAAAGGACATGCCAGGCACAATTCTCCATAATCAGTTTAGAAGTTGCTGCTATATTCTGGCACTTCTGTTGTAGTGTTATCAGAGTTTGTTTGTTGAGGGGAAAACACTAAAATTATAATAGTTGTGGTAGTGGAACTGGCAGGGGCATTGGGATGTGTGTTTTGCACAATCCTTTAGGAGTTTTCCAGGTATAAAATCTAGTAACACTTTAAGCAGGGTCATTATGTTTTGGGTTGCTCAGATGAGCAAGCTTTTCTTGCTCTGAGGAGCACACGTTGACATTTTACAGAAGCCAGACCCAGAAAGGATGCATCACATATCTCAGGAAACAGCAATCCTTATTATAGTGGGCAGAGAAGTGATGGCAGTGGCTACTCAAGGACTATGTTGTTAGATGTTGTCAAGACATCCCAGGTTCATCAGATGGGCAGTGTGTGCAGCAGATCCTGAGGGTGCTAATAGACTCCCTACTGGTATTGGAACTTCTCAACCAAATCTCATCAGCTCCTAACGTTGCTGATGATGTGGCATAAATGTATCATGGGAATTATGTTTGGATATTCCACCTATATTTCAAAAGCTACGTGTTGGTCACCTTGAACTTTTAAAATTAGGCACTTTCCTGTAAATGACTTATTGGAGTCTCTGTGGAAGCACAATGCAACGAAGCAAAGAGAATAAAAGCACCAAAATTAGACATGCTGCAAGCAAATATATTTCAGTAATGCTCATGCCATAGTGCAGAAAACAGGTATCCAAGGTTATTTGACTAACGTGATCTGCCTAATCTGTATCTGCCTCATGGCAGCAATGTCATACTTACCATCTTGAGAGATTCACATGGATTTGTTTGCTTCTTGGGAAGCATTTAGAACACTAATTGCTGTAACAGACAAAAAAAATATTAATTGTCTTCCTTCTAGGGATAATGTTCTTTACAGAATGGTGTGCTAATTGAAAAAATAGGTAAAATGTATCCAGTCTTGGCAGTGAGGTGTAGCTAAACTGTATATTACCTAAATTATGAGTATTTAAACTGTGCCTAGTTTTGTTTTACTTCGTTATACCATTGGGGCTGTATGTTCAACGGGGCAGTTGTTCTTTAAAAAGATGTGACAAATAAGGAGTATTTTCTGAATCTTGTAGACAAAGTAAAATTTAAGGAACTGTGAAGTTGATTTTTGAGTTCTTACTAGTCAAATGTAAAAAAACTCTGAGCACCTGATCTCCCTTCAGATATGTTGAAATCTCTGCCATATGATCCAGATTCCCAAATCACACCTGGACAAAATTTTGCCCAGGAAAAGGTTAAACATTTGGAGAAATAGAAAGCCAGATACATTCTGACTCCATCTGCTTTCCAGACTGAATCTGGCATTTCTCATCACAACATAAGAACAAACTAAATCTTGTCAAAATGTAAGTGTACTTTGTATGTAACCAGAGGGAAGAGGATTATGAACATGATGGCTCTGCTCAAAAGAAAACTTCATGAATTTTTCTTTTTCTAATATAAGCACAAGTTGTACCTCAGAAATGTTTGTCTGACTTTCTGAAAACAGCAAGGAATTTGCTGTTACCTCAGGCAGGGAATTTCATCTCGGTTTACATAATATTCAGGAGTGCCCTAATGAATAAAACCCTGAATAACTATTGCAGCAGCTCCTGCATCTTTGAAATATCACAGCTTAGCTCCATGTAGAGTGCAGACTGTTAAAGTGACGAGACACTGCTCTCTTCTTAACTGATTTGATTTCTACCAATTGCATATTTTTCTGTATGAAAAGCCAAAGAACACAAGAAGTTTTATATTAATATTTCCCATAAGTCTTCCTTGCAAAAAGAGAACAGTTTACTGTAATCAGAATATTTTACTTCCCTGTGCTTAAGTTTTTGTCTACTATTGACTACACTGGGCCTAATTTTCTCCTTTTCTAACCACTCTTCAATGTGATACTGTAGCTAGCAAAGTATAGAGTTCCCCAAGTTTCAACCCGAATACGTGCTAGATAGGCAAATTACTATGTTAAAAATGTGCCTTAAAAGATAAAATCAAAGTGCTCTAGGATTGACGATATCCAAAGAGGAATTCAAACAATATATCACTCTTACATCTCCTAAACGTGTGTATAATTTCTTTTATGTTCCAAAAAGGATGGGGCTAGATCTCTGGATAGCACCCCTATTATATCAGAGTTGTTGGATTCTCATGGAGAGCCATCATATGAGGCTCCAGGAGAACAGAAGTATTTGAAGAGCAAAAAAAAACCAGAGTCCTTGTGATGCTACCGTTAAAGATTATATCAAAATACGCCTTCAATTCCTGCATAATCTGGAATTCTATGATTGCCCCGCCAGCCCAGTTTTTGATCTGTGGATTTTAAAATCTCACTTGTAATTTTGGAAAGAAGTGAGGAAAGTTGGTGGATGATCCCTTTTTTTCATGCTGATCTTATTCACGTAAACACGAAGGAGAACCAAGGAGAGAGAGAAAGCTGTAGGTATAAAATGTAATGACAGCTGTATTTTAACAGCAAAGGCTTCAGGTGGCTGGATAACAGGTGTGATCTCATGAGGCTGTATCTGCTCCAGAATCTGAAGTTTCAGCAACGTATCATAGGCTACTCAAAAAATGCTTATATCACCATTCAAGGCAACAATCTAAGCTCTTTTTTGTCCAGTCATTATCAAACATGGTTTTTAACATCTAAAAATTTTTTTCTAACATCCTAGGAAAAAAAAGTTTTAGAGGAGTTAGAGGCTTGATAGATTTGAGTTGTATGGTATGGGGTTTTTTTGATGTTTGGGGGGGTTAGCAGATTGCAAGGGTAGAGATAATTCTGAAGGAAGCAAACAAGTAGGCAGTTTAAAGTGGAAATGGGTGGAGTGTTAAGATCGTGTACCTGGAACAGATGAAGGGGGCAAACCCCTGAAAGAGTGGGTGTGTGTTTGAAGAATGAAACAGATAAGGAAGGAAAGCTAATGAAGAAATAAAGAACTGGCAATAAGCCAATTAGTCGACTCATCTGCAGATAAATTTTAAGGAACTGAAAAGCTGAAAGATCTAAGAAGATGAGGATGTTATCACACTCTAATATACCTGGATAAGAATTGTAGCAGGTATACCTTATAAGGGATCACATTCATCTTCATACTCCAACAGATTTGGTAAAGAAATTAAGTTCCAAAATGATACCAAATATCTTAAAAAAAAATAAAATTAATGTTTTCTTCTTTAATCTTTAGGGAATGAATAGACAGATTTATTTTTTTTTCAGTGATTAACACTTTGGAATCATATCCTTTCTTTAGCTCAAGAGACAATTATAGTAAAATTAGTACAATTATAGTTTACTTTAGATGTATTGACTTTCTTCTGAGGTTGGCTTAGAATGAGGTCCTTGGAGGAAATCCATTCTTTCTTAGCAGGCAGAATCCATTCTTCTCCTCTGCGTGTCTAACCAGCTTTTTCATAGCAATGTTGTTTCCTTCTGCAAAGCAAAAGGAAAAAATACTATTCTTCTGTAAGGGTCTCTGTGAAGTTAATAACTCTCCTTAGATCCTTTATGGCTCTCAAAGCCTTTATGGCAAACGTGTTCACAGAATTTTCTGTGTAATGTTACTTAAATAAGATCTTCTTATCTACCACTTGTGTTCAAACATGTTGTCTGGCTTTTCTATATATTCAGAGCATGTGGCACTACAAAAATTACCAGGGATTCCCAAGATCTTTTAAACTTTTGCTGTGACACTACCTAATATGTGGAAACAATTCAGAACTCTCAACAACCACGGAAATCACTTGTATTATTGAATTAAGTTCCAGTGTTTGAGAGAATTATTTTTTAGGAGTTGGCCAGACTTCAATTATATGCCCTTCTCATGCAGCTCAGTCACTCCCGTGACTCAAAAATATCATAGCAGATAAACATGCTGAGGAAGAAGGTGGAGGGAAATCATCTTGCACAAAAGCCAGATGGAAAAGGAAGAGTTGTTAGAGCGTGCAAAACCTGCCAGATTCCTGTCTGCTTGGCACAAGCAAACTGTAGGAGAAGCCTGATGGCACGATGTAGTGTCATAGGGCTGCCAGTCAGAGCTGTGGAGAGATGAAGAAGGTGGAAGGGGAAGTGAGGCAAGGGGAACCAGCTGGGACAGGAGGATAACATGCAACGAGCCTTAGCTACCAGACACAGGGTAGGAAACTGCTGTCAAACACGCAGGTTGAGAGAAAGATCCAGGGAGAACTATGCTCCTGATAATGCCTGTTCAATGCTGAAATCAGATGTCTGTAAGAGAAGACAGGGTGAGGACTTCTCACGTTGTATAGGTGATTACAACTGTATTTCAAAAGGTTAGAGAGAAAGCAGGAATTGAACGTGTTGGTGCTGGCTTTGTACTAAAATGACTGGAACAGATGGCAGAAGTGCTGTGCTGCAGAGAGAAAAGGGAAAGAACTGGTAGCTTCTGTGAAATAGCAGCCATGATATGTTCCTTGCATCTGGTCCTATGCCCATCGCATTGCACTGGGAATATTTTTGCCAAAAATGAGTTCCGTTTTGTAACTTGAATTTTCATGTAAATGTCCTGGTTTCAGCAATTGCCAGAGAAGTTGTCTCACATTAAAAATACAATTTCTGGTCAATTCCAGAGAATGATTTGCCTGAGAACAGCTCAGCATCAATGAGGAAAAGAAAAGCAGTTGCATATTAGGAGCTGATATCGAACTCCCGGCCTGAGTCAAGCTGTGTGGAAAAAGATCCTGACTTTTTTTTCATCTTAACTGAATTTACTCAAGGCTGACATTTCCCTGCTTTCTGACAGGAAACTTCAGCAGTCTCAGACTTGCCTAGTGCAACATGGAAACATTTCTTTAATAATTTCCTGCTTTTGTATAATTTTTAGAACTAAGCTATATTCCCAGTGAAAATGAATGGGACAAAGGGACATGAGAAGCCTTTGCCTATTTGCTAGATGGGACGTGGCCTCCTTCCTTCTCTGGCTCCTTTAGAAAGAGGTACCTTGCAGTGATATTCATCCAATAATAACTTAATCCATACCTGAAGTGACCTGTCCTCACCTGTAGTAAGGAGCAGATAGTTCTAGTCCTAGAATCTCCTGAACTCTCTGGCTCTGCCTGATTTCCATCAGGTTTCAGATATCTTTGTAGGCTTAGATAAGGGTCAGATAAATATCCATATTTTCATGTGCTTACTCAAACCTCTTGCTGAAGTTTATTCCTTTATTTTTCTCTTGTAATCATACATTGACACCTATATTAAAAAAAAATCACCTCTGAAAATTTCCTTATTCTTTCCTTGTCATTCAAAGTGACAAGATAGTTGTGGTGGGCCTTAGAAGGAAATCCCTAAATCTCCCATGTAACAGTGCACTATTTTTCTGATACCTTTACCAGTTTGTCATAATTTCACAGTATATTTTTAACAGCAGGTGTGCAAATGAACCTTTTGCTTTAATGGAGTCAGCCATGCACTTGAAATTAGAATCAACCCAAATATGTCAGGTTTCTTAATTTCAAGTTATCTTTTAATAATGGTACCTAATGGTTTGTGCAGATTTATGTCATCAGGCACATTCCTATAGCTGTATGCTTAGATTTATAGCCAAAGTATGAATTTATTAGAAGCCTCTGACACCTTTGTCATATGTCCTACAATGAGAATTCTTTCAAGGGCAATGATTAGCAGAACCCCACAAGATTTACAGCTCCGTTGATTTATTCTATTTGAAATTACTAAGTTCAGAAATTTTACACTCTCATTGTCAGAAGACGAACTATAAAGTGTTGATGTCCCTTTAATGGCTGGCCTTGGCTGCAACCTGTGAGGCAGAAAGAGAGTCTTGGTAATTTTCAAGCACAGGGGGGAAAGGATGTGGAGAGAGAGGTGAGTTGTCCTATTTAAACAGTGTTAGACTTGAACTATATAAGATATTAATATCTCAGCTTCCTCCAAATCCCAGAGCAGGACTAAAAAAGCAAATTCACTCAAATTATACAGCATGCTAGAATAATCAATGCTCTGAGACATTAAAAGTAAAGCCCTTCACTTTTGCCTTGTGCATTTTTCTATGTGAATATGTATATTCATACACACACACACAACAAGAAAGGTTCCCTGCTGCCTCTGTCTTTTTATTTTGGGTACCACAAGAATGTTACAGAGATTCAGTAAACAAATCCTGCTGATTCATTTCCTGAAGGGATGAAATCACTAAATCTTCTGGTCTTAAGCTGTGGTGTTTGTGCTGTTCATTAATTATTGACTTAAGATTAAAGTGGGAATTGCTCCTCTGCCATCATAATGGCAAAAAGCAAGTGAAAGCATGAGGGGTAGGTATATGTCATAAGGATTACAAATCCTTTAAAAGAAGGAAAATAAAAGGAGAAAGGCTGTCTGGATGCACTGTGCAAAGAGTCCAGGAAAAGGGGGCGAAGGCTGTAAAGGCAGCAAAAGGACCTGATTGCTCTCTGGCGTGGTTTTAAAGCTTGTACTGATCAACACCACTATATAGCAGTCTTGCATTGGATGTAAAGATCCATAACGTGCTTGAGAATAAGCATCTACTAAATCCTACCTGCACAGCCAGAATTTATTTTGGAGATACTGGAATGTATGTTAAATGTTTTAAATTACAGTAATTTGTATGTGTGTATTTTAGAAGATAATATTTTTTTCTTTATTATTTGTGGCTTATACTCTTGGAGTACAAAATTCAGCACTGTGAATAACAGAAGGAAATCTCCAAGCTCTCTTTATGTACATTTTAGCAAAATGAGGACTCCAGAATTTGACCCCCAAATAATTTTTTCCTGCAAGTTTCCCAACTTAACATAAGTAAACTATCCCTGCAGTCAAATGGAGAGACTCCAAGGGTCCAAGCAATGACTCCTGAGTCAGGTGCATTTTAACTGTTATTTCTTCCAAGCCAGATCAAGCAATTACAAAAACATTGCAGTGATACTGGCATTTCTGGCAAGAGGAGACAACTCAGAGTTGCTGCTGCAGCACAAAACCGTGAAATACCAGTTTCTTTTTCAACAAGACAGTGAGATCCAGGGGAGCTCTTTCAACTGTTCCTGCAGTCTCCCTTGCCAGGGAGTGTGGCTGTATCTTCTGAAAGAAGTTGCATGAGGCTCTTCATGAAGAAGGTTGATCACTCCTTCTCTAACTTACTTTGTGTCGACAGGAAAAAGCAAATAACTTCTCTCATTTACTAGCAAGTGACACAACCCTTCCATTAAACTTGGAACTACAGAGCTGAAATTTTACCAGTACAATAAGCTGACTTCTACCCAAAGGAAGGGGGCTTATTCAAACTTAAGAGCTTTCAGATGATTTTTCTGACCTTGTGAGCTGTCATTTATATACATTATTGCTGTTCCCACACCCAAGAGAGGGCATAATCCACAACAGCAACTGAGGATACAGAGCAGAGCTGGCACTTGAAGACACGGGGATATGGGATATTAGTATGTCATCACTAATGCTTTCTTCTTCAGACAAGGATTTTGTCCTTTTCCTTTTTCATTATTATTAATTAAAACTAGCAATGTTCCTGGAGAAAAATACAGATACAACAGCTATTTAAAAATGTCATTTCCTTGAAGAGGTTAATATAAAATCACTACCAGGGTTATTCATCTTGAGTGACATTTTACAGATATGAGGAATGCTGTTGATTGGAAATCAATTGGGTTTTTAGCTTTTAAAATATAAAATAGCCTAAGACCCAGAAAATACGTGCACGTGGACAGATGTGAACAGGCTTGTTTTCCTTTACCTAGATTTGAAATTGGGCTGGACAAAGTCAAGTATTGATCTGTGGAGCTGCTCCTGGGCTAATTCACCCCAAAAGAAAGGCAGTATATGGTTATATTCAGTGATATGTCAATATGGTTATGTGCAGGGAGCTGATATCTGACATTTGTACTCTGAACTCATCCACAGAGTCATGAAGTTGAGGTCCAGGTCAGTCTAAATGCACCATCATTTCTGCTATGAGATGTTTAAATGTTGCCAGTTACGATATTTAATAAGTATAGTATGTAAAAATATATGCTGTATATTTAGTATAGTTTTTGTGATTTGGTAAAGTTTGATAAACTTGGCTGGAAAAAAACCAAATCAATGGTTTTTATAATAGGTGAGGAGGAAGAGAATTCATGCTGTTTAACTGTAGGCCTCTCGTTTACTTGTCTGAATTTAAAATCTGCAGAGGCTCCGAGGTGCACTGCAGCCTACTGAGGGAACAGGCTGAGAGTAGAGGTATTCTTTATAAGATTTTTTCCGGTTTTTGGACTTCACATGAGGTTTCTGAGCAGCAGTTGCTGCTGATTTCTTCATAGCATTCTCCGTTCATTTGCAACAAGCTCAGATTTTTTCAGTCTTTGTCAGCCCATATAGAAATTTTCTGCTTTGGAAGTGTGTTTTGGGTTATAAGGAGATACAGAAGTGGTGCTGGTGTTACTCAAATAATCCTCTTGCCTTCCCTCTGAGTTCAGGGAATGAGACTATGCTGTTTGCTCACATTGAGTAGCACAGTAATGCTTAAGGGTTTTTGGGGAGCTCTGTAGGTCCCATTTCAACATGTGGAAGGTTATCAGATTATCTCTGTATTTACTGCGAACTGGACACAGAACAGTACACTCTTTAAATGCCACATGAAGGGTTCTCTCTTCAGTTTTTTTTTTCTTTTTCATTCATTTTACTTATTGTGGGATTGATGTGGCATCAGTGAAGCAGCAGCAGTTTTTATGCTTGGTTTATTAGTTTTCCATAGTCCCTTGTTTGAATTTAGATCTAAACTTACATTCTGACACACACTAACTATTTTTAATGGCTCATAGACACCATAATTTAGTTATTCACCTGTCTCTTATGCACATATGGGAATAGATTCACAGTGTAGTAAGACTTTGAAAGCTTATTCCTATTGTACCTCAATACTTTGAGCTTATCACATTCCAAATTGTGCTTTTTGGACTGGATTATATTTCATTGCCATATAGGTTTTATACGACTTTCTCTTTACAACAGTTTTCTGCCCGTGGTCTGTACATACCTCCAGACAAGAGGTCTGTAAAAGGTTAATAAGGAATAGTTTATCAATAGGTTTACATTTACCACACAGGGGTCCAGAACTCTACTGAGAATTTTTTTGGACTCTGAAACAGAAAAAGGCTAAAAGCTTTCTAATCATTTGTACATCAAGAAAAGACGGCTAATGTACATTTACTAGTGTGATGGTATCTTTTTTTGTCATTTATATGTAAGTCAGAGAGAAATTAATTTTACCAAATAGAGGTAAAAATATCTGAACTTTTTATTTAGTCAGCAGAAAGAAATAGGGATTGCAGGGTGCAATCTCAATCATAGAGATAATATCTGAGAGGACAGATGAACTGGAGAAAATAGGCCTAGAAAACATTCTTTCTTTTGCTTAGACTGCAAAATAAATTTTTCTTTTACTTCATTGTAGTTTTGATTATTTTCTTAAAATTTGTATAAATGTAAGTTGAAATACATTTCAGTGCAAACATTTCAAAAAGATTTATTTAGAAACTGTTTAGTTAGCAAATCAGTGAATCAAAGAAGATTTTGCAAATCTTTTTGGTTGGCGTGCAACTTCTTTTTTTTTTTTTTTTATTATTTGGATAAGGAATTTGTCCCCCACTAACGTGCGCTGTGTTGCTTCTGTGAAACTCAGTTCAGAGAGTCAAGACCGGTGGCAGAACAATTATAAAGATCATTATGTTGGGATGCCATATGCTGTCATATGACATCAAGCTGTTGCACATCTGCACAATTCTTTTCCCTTCAAATCAGTTCTGAATCTGTGCTGGGGCTCTGGCACACTGTGAAGAAATCACGGCCAAATATGCTGCCATTCAGCTGCCACACAAGCCAGGAGCCACGGCCAGATTTTCATGTCTCATTCAACATTTGCCCTTGGTAGCAGGATTGCTATTTCTGGAAATAGCTAGACTACGTGCTGTGTCAGAGAGTGGTAGAACTATTTTGTTTTATATTGGGAAAAACATTTGATACACTTGTAAGCGTTAGATATGATTTACAGAGAGCATTACTTTTGTAATCCTAGAGGGGTTTATCTTCCATTGGTGTAAATTATCACTTTATTGACCTTCTATTCCATCTTTATCCTCTGTAAGGCCATAGATAATTTTCTATAGATGAATATTTTTTTCTAGGCTGCTCTTTCTTTTTAGTTTGCTATTTATCCTTTGCCCTGGATAAGTACAGACCACTGTATAAATAACTACCAATGAGATAGCTTTACAGCAACAATTTTTGGTTTAGATTAAAACCCAGATGTTCTGGGCAGCATTATAAATTTATTATTACAGAAAGCAGATGAGAACCTATAAAAGTGCAGGGTAAACCCTTTTTACTGTGAAAACATAAGATGCAAAGTTGTACTCAGTATGCTAAGTCCTAACTCTTCATGGCATGTGAGGAATGTCTCCATGATTTGTCAAATACATGTGGGGTGATTTGGAAAAAGGCCATCTGCCCTGTGGTATAACACAAATAAAGACGGCTGTTGCACTCAACAGCACACATGGCCAAAAGAATTTGACCCTCCTGAGATCCACTTGGAAATGTTATTGCAAGAAAATTGGATTGCTTTGCTGATATTGTTTACTGCAGGGAAAATGTGGTGAAAGGACGACCAAAAGTGAGACCAAGATAACTGTAGGATCTCTCTGGTCATTTCAGTGAAATTCTCTCTATGCATTTTGTAAAAATGGTCACTGTACTTCCTTATGGGGTAGCTCAGACCTGTTATGTGTTTTCTGATGGTAATGCTTTTAAAAACTGCATAAAAGAATGCTACATGAAGTTACTGGATTGGTCAAGGGGTTTGCTGTAGGAAGTTACACGAAATTCTTCACTGGGGGGTTTGCTGTAGGAAGTTACACCAAATTCTTCACTGGGGGTTCTTCTGGGTGAAGAACACAGAGGGTAGCAATAGCACAGGTACAAAAAGACCCCTTTGTTGCTAAGGAGAAAAGAAGTATGGGTGAGAATAGAAGAATGGAAAAGCAAGGGTGGTCACTCTCTCCTCTGGAATTTTCTTAGGATTAAATGGATACTGTCAGTTTACAATACTCTTAGACAAATACTTTATAGCAGCACTACTCCTAGTTAAGAAGGATAAAAAGAAGATTTTTTTCTTTGTAGGTAGGTTCATAGCTATCCATTCAGTCTGTCAGAGTGAGAATGCAATAACTGATAGCCAATAAATTTTCTTCTTTAGGTAATGATGGTGAAATTTCAGTTGTAAATAGAAAGATATGATGCCATTTCTGCCTCTTCCTTTGTTAGTTTTGATTGCCGGGAATGATACTGTCTCTGCTTCTTTATGAGGCTTGTGAAAATGAATTATCTGAGAGTTCTTCACTCCCTTCCCAAGGTCTTCCAGTTGATCAGCTTCAAGTCTTAAATGTGTTTTGTGTGTCCATCTGTTAGACCTTAAACAAAATCAATTAAAGCAATTGAAAAACATTTTCCATTTTCATTTTAGAAATAAGGTTCATGCCCCTTCAAGGCTTGAGGGAATAAGACATGTATAAAAAATACCGAAGTGAAGATCAAAGCATACCAAAGGGTGAGCAAGTAGAGTGCCTACAAGGCATGTCTGAGACAAAAGGATGCATTGCTGTGACCACAAAGAGCTGAATTGACTGAAATTGTGCTAAACTCTGTGGGCTATTTAGTTTCTTATTAAGTGATCTCATGACAGGTCAAACCAAGACAAATTACTTCCGATAGAGCTCTAGTCACAGTGCTGTAGCTAATCATGTGATAAGGTTAATGTTGCTACAAGCGCATTTCACTACTCCGGGTAATGTGATTCAATAAGTTATACATTAGAAAGTATAGGTTAGGTGTGTATGTTCACTTTGGTCAGCCTCTGGATAAGCACTTCGAGAAATTCCCATTTCACTCGTTGACAATGCTGGGAAGGCCATTAAAAAGCGTGGGCTGTGTGAAAGCAGCAGAGAGTTTCTAAGGTAACCTGATTAATATCAATATCAAACCTTGAGAGAAAGGGGAGTGTTTATCATGTCCAAAATGCTTCCAGCCACAAAATGCAGAAGGGAGAGGTAGGCCTTGGAAATAAGTAGTTACCACCTGTCTCTGTAGACAGGCTGCTGGCAAGGTCACCTTGGCTGATGGAATGGACTGTTCAGCCCTGTGATAGTCAGGTAATATTGCTAAGTATAATTAGGTTACATTTTTATCAAGTAGAGAACCCAAAGATTGCTTTGGGTCTGAGTTTCTGATACAAAATTAAGCAGACAAATAGTGGAAATTAGCTTATTTTGTGGTTAAGAAGAGTGTCAAATTTATGGAAAAACTGGTATTAGCTTAATGAAAATGATTTTTTTAATATGTTGCACTTGAATTTGACAGTCTTTCTCTGAAGGGACTGTTTTTCTACTGGTCTGGGTTTAGGCTGTCAGAAATTTAACACTGTGATACCCATTGCGAAATATTTCAAAGTTTATCGGTGGCTTAGTTGAGTCTGTAACAATTATGATGGAAGATGGATGGCAGGTTTTTAGTTCTTTATCCATTAAGCCATTTGAATTTCTTTCTAGTATATACCAAATGAATTGCATGCTACTGGCTTGATACAAAACTTATGTTAATTTCTCTTGCAACACTTAGTCAAGATTAGAAAATTGTAATCGTCCTATTTTCTTTAATATAACAAATTGAATATAAATAATAATAATAATGGTATAAGTTGGTTTTATTTTCTGTTCTTTTTCTCTTAGACAAGCTATGTTATGTGATTCAGGGAGTGTATTAATTTTATCTGAGAATCCAACCATTCCTGCCTTTATCACTGTGCTTCTGGAAGCCACAGCCCCGAAGAACATCCCATAAGACATATCCCACATTTGTAGTGTAGTGTTCAGGATGTTTGCACAAACAAAACTGCAATTTCGATACTGTATGTCACTGCAAAGATAAATTGGTAAATATTTCTCAAAACATCATTGCACCATAATATTACCCAAATGCTCAGGGCTGCAATGCTTCAAAAGTCCTGCTTCTACACATGCTGAACTCCTCGTAAAATTATTGTGTGTCACCACTGAGCTTTGTGAACTCGTGGCCTGAGTGTCAGCAGAAGGACCGAGGTCTGGAGTGAGGTCTCAGCCCTGGGCTCTGCCCATGACAGAAGGAGTGTGTGGGAGACAGTGCATCCCATCTACAGATATTCTTGGTTTGTGTTGTGCTCAGCCTTAGATTTTTTTTTTTGACAGGAAAAATCAGAGAAAGTGACTCTAGTTCAGACCTGGCCTACTGAAGGAAATAGCTCCTGACGTGACTCAAGGAAAAAATATAATGGATACAAACAGGGTTTATAGGAAGAACGCCATCATGGAAGTGTGTAAAATATAAAGCACTATCCTGGTATATGGGGAGCTGAGGTTTAAACTTGTCATCTCTGTCAGTGATCTGGCAATTAAACTGGTATTTTAGTCACAGTCTCGCTTGTTCTCTGCCTTTACGCAGGAATTCCTCCTTGACAAAGATGACATAAGCACTCCTGTGAAAGCTGGTAGGATTCCCAAACCTCTCTCACAAAAGGGGCTGCTCTGTCAGCCCGCGTGCACAGCTGGAGCCTTCCGTCACTCATTAAGTGCCTTTCACAGTTAAAACCTGTAATAACAAGCTATTAGAACTAGCATCAAGTATCACGCCATCAGATGTTTTTGCCTAGTAGCAGTATGATGAGCTATAATCCTTTAAATAAAGGTACCTGATAGGAGGCATTTTCATTATTGCTGAGTAAAGCTTTGCAGGGAGCGTGTTGTGATGTGCTGTCATGCTGGTGACTGAAGCCCATATGTTGTTTTATACTTGATTTCTGGGATGCTTACCATATCTATTCAGATATGTTTTCCTCAGCCCTATGTGAGGCCCTGATCTACTGCATGCCATGCTACATATTCTGAAACAAAAGTTTGCTGGACCGTTTTAAGTTCCTTATGTAAAGAGCACACAGCTGTATGTAGTTCCACAGCTGTGCTATCCCATCAAAGCAAAGGCATTCCTCAATACAGTGCTTTCCCTCTTGTGCTTCACCACAAAAGAGTTTCAAAAATATATAGAGATCATTTTCTTAGAGATCAGAGGGAGAGGGGAGGACTATTCTTTAAATAGTGGTTTAAAATATTTTCCAGTGATTCTTTAAATTGTTTCAGAAGCCACTTAGTAAATTCCTTTTTCTAAACCTGTAACTGACCTCCCAAGTGCATATACACAGAAAAGATGGTCTGGCTGACCTACACATATTACACTGTTGTACGTATAGATGGTGTCTGGTAAAAAAGCAAATAATTGCTGAACACTGTTATCTGGCACTATTTCTGTGCCTCTAACAAAACAGGGCCAGATATCATTCCCTGATATACGTAGCATTTGGACTTGCTTTTAACAGGCCTTGGTAGCCCAAGAGAAAATTACAATTGTGTGTGCATTTGGGCAGAGAGAGTAATTTTTAAGTATCAATAGCATGAGATAATGCACAGACTGTGTGAAATTCAGAATCTGTGTTGTGGCATGTGACATGTAGGCGTACAGGGATGTTTAAGGTATTAAATTCTACTGGGAAGATGTTGGAAGATTACACAGAGAAATGAAGGACCCCAAATTTGGTCTTTCCTTTTCTATACTGACTACCAGGCACTGTCTTTAACATCTGCAGGTTCAGCTGTGCCTGGCATTGTCCAGGCAGGAAGCTTGTTGAGACAGGCCAGTGTGATGCTACTAATGGAGCTCCTGGCCTCTGGAGAGCCCTGATAATCCAACTTGCCCCCTGGCCTTTTTTGTTTTATGTAGTCTCGTAGGTATATGATGAGAGACCAGCTTTCTTCTGTAATGAAAATGTAATGATATATCTAGATAAAGCCTGATATTTTAACTGTAGATATGGTACTCTATCAGCTCAACTGGTATGAACTTCCATCATAACGTGCCATGCAGAAATGTTCAAGGTAACCCTTTCTCTGGGTGCCTCAGGGGAGTGAAACACTGACCACATTGCTTATTTTTGTAGTGGTTGAGTATCTTTGCACAGCTCTACGCTGATCTACATGGGCACTACAAAATGCTCAATGAAAAGGAAAAAAAATGTCTTTTCCCCTCTCTCATGCTTTCCTTACATAGGTTGCTCCAGTGTTTCTTTGCAAAGTCTAGTTTCTACCTCAGTGGATTTCTCATCGGATTCTGTGTCCATCCATCAAAAGGACCATAAATCCTACAGTTACAACTATGGTGCCTCTTTATAGATTAAACACTGACCTTTTAATGTGAGACTGGGCCAAGGATTCTTAACTGCAGAGAGAATTGTGATATTTTAAAAAGTAAATGTCAAATGAGGAAGTAATGGAATATACACAGCACTGTTAGAGAAGACAGAAGAAAATTTAGGGCCTCATATTAATTTATCAAGAATAGGTGGCACCTCAGGGATACTTATAAGGTATCTAACCTGCTTGAACTCCTGTAGAGTAGAAGGGGAACTGGAAAATTAATTGAGTACTAATACAATAATAATACCAAAGCTATAGTTCTTGTACTGTACATTTGTCACAGATAATTTTGTCTGTATGGACAGTCTAAAAAGTTTTCAACTGTATTAAAACATGGTGATTTATGAAAACAGGAATACAACAATGTCCCATATTTTTCAAATACCATTGTATGATTTAACCTAGGATACTGTGCTTATACCTTAAAGAACGCAAGGTGTATTAAGGAAAACTAATTACATAATTATCAAATAGATTTACAGATTCTCTTTCCTTGCTCTTTTCATATACCCTTTAGTATTTCTGTATTTTCTGGGCACCATTTTAAGCCGATAGATATTTTTGAAAGAAAAATTCAGCAACATACTGCTATTAGTTCAACAATTTGACCAGCAAATGCTTTGCCATTATGGCATCATATTTATGCAATAGATGGTAAATAGGTAGCACTTAAATTATCAGTAGCATAAAGAATTAGGATATGTGGAATTACTCTGTTTACTGTTAAAGGGCATACTTGTATACATTTCAAAATTGCATGGAAGTTGAATCACAGATGCAGATAATGCTGTGATTTTTCCACACTGAAATTCAAAATGTCAACATTCTTCTTTTGGTGTACTTCAAGCTATAACTGTCATCAGGCAGACTCAGCAATTTTGGAAACTCTGCTGTTTCTTAATTCTTCTGCACATTTAGATGATTTGAAGCTTTGTACAGTGACAATTTATTCCATCTAAGTGAAATGAGATGGTGTCTCACCACTCTGAATTATGGAGATAATATTCAGAATCAAACCACTATCTTTTTATTCTCAACAAGTTTCTAATTTAAATAGTATCATTAGTTATAAAACGTTATCCTTTTGAGGCTTATGCAAACACAAGACCAGTTGTCTAATTATTTTTGTATTTACACACAAGTGTAAGTGCTGACTTAGTATCAAGTCACACAGTTTTACTAAAGCTTAACAGTCAAAACTGCTTTTTACCAACCAAGGATCACAGAAGCATATTATGTTAAGAATATAGGAAAAACAGCAGGTTTCTACTGACCTTTCTGTGTGCAAATCGAAGAATAAATTAAAGATTTGAATAGTAGTAATACTTTTACTATTGAAGATTTTTATTTTTTAATCAGTTGGATTTTGAGTGACGAGCTCTCAAGCATTTAAAAGTTTCTATTTCCTGTTTTTCTATTATATCCTATTTGTATTGATTAAAATAATGGATGAAAATATTTTTAAACAAGAAAATCATAATCAGCAGTGAACTTAAGATCAACAATTGGAAAAAAGAAAACAAAGTTTCATTTTTCAGCTGATTAGGATGGATCTGGCTTATGCCCTACACAAATGACAGCACGGGGCTTTCAGTCAGTAGGTTTGGGATTGTGTTCCAATTGGAGATGATACCCATATGTTGCTTCAGATAAGTATGATCCGGACAACTCATTAATTAAATAAGCTTAAGGTTGATCTGCAATGGTCAAGCGCACGGCAGGAAGAAGAAAAGCCCCTCTAGCAAACCTGAAAATATCTCATGAGACCTGCTGTGTAAGTGGAAACAAGTTCAGAAAAATCCCATGTAAGAGTCATAGTAAAGCCTGGATCTGTAGCTTTTATAGTCCTAACACAGTGGGGCTTTAAATAGTCTTTGGATAAACACAACCAGAGGTTAGAATTGCAATGCTGCTTTTTTTCCAAAGTGGAAATGTATGATTTTGAAAGGCTGTTACTCTTTTATTTATTATACGTGCTCTTTAGATTTCATGTAGGGATAATCTGTTTGAAATAGAGTTTGAAAACTCTAGAACTGAAAAGTACCCAGCTCTTTCTCATCTGACATTTAGCCTTACTGGCTAAATGGAGACCATGTTGTGTGATTCATGAGAATCTCTCTTATCAAATAAAGAAAGAAAATAATTTTTGGTCAAGGTATTGTGTTTTTTTAAATAATATGTCTTTCCTCTGGTTTAGAAGCTTCTAATACATCTAAGCAGTAAAGGTGGGTGATAAATAAGCATTAGCAGGGTAGCTAACAATTCTCCATCTCTTCTATTTTTTTCCCTTCCATTCTCCTACTTTTTTTAGTCACAGCCAGCCAGATGTATGCATTTCTGAGTCTTGTGTATTTTCTGGATCCATATGGTTATTGAACGCAATAGACTTTTGCACTCTTGGCAAGATGTTCTTGGATGGAGACCTGTGCGGGAAAGAGGTTAGGAGTTTGAATTTAGCATACTGGAACTTTATGGGTGAAGAACTTGCCTGAATAGTGTGAAAACACAGAGAGATACATTAATGCAGTTAAAATTAATTTTAAGTGGAGCTGAGTCATAGTTTCCAGGTAGATGCCTTGGACAACACAAACTACTTCAAAGCCATCCAAAGTGGAATAGAATGCTCTTATCTCTTCTGTTCAGGTTCACGATAGAAGTGATCTGACTCTTTATCTATTATAAAACTCCATTTGAGGCACACTTTCTAAAAGTGATTGTTTTCTTTATAAGCTGTCCTAGGTAGAAAATTGACAAATTTTATTACCTTAGTTTTCCTTTAATAGGACTCTCTATGTTGTAGTGCCCTGTAAATCAATATATTAAATCTGGAGGAAATCAGGTTCCTTGGGCAGTATCAGAAGTCAGAGGCCTGTTTGTCAGGGTGAGTAGTTCAAAATGCTTTCAAAATGCAGCTCAGTAGCATAAAAGAAAAACTGCTATCAGACTACAGCACATAAAACACAAGAGTATTGATTCCTCAGGCTTTAATCCTAGGTGGACCAGCAAAGCAATTTATTTTTATGTCTTTTTTCAAATAAAGGGTTTTATCAATAGAGTTTTGCTAAGACACTAAGAATAAATCTTTCCTACGAGTAAACTTCTGTAATAGGATTAGAATTTGGACCACATAATCTTATACAAGTCTTTTTTCTTTAAAAGCTTATTTGTGTTAACTAGTTCTAATTGAATGACTGTAGGGTGCTCAGAATCCTGAATTAGGCCAACATGTTAAGTAGGATAGATTTCCCATGTAACAAATTTAGTCATCAGCTTTGAAAGATAGGTTAAGAGATAATCAATATCTCCCCCAGGGATGTATGTTCAATCAAAGCAGATTTTCCTAGTATTTATAGTTGTTCACTCTTCATTAGGTGGTTAAGAAAACATATGTTCTTTAACTGAACAAAAAATACTAACTCACGTAGACTTATTTATCAAGCTATTCATGATAGCAGGTTTAGCCCTCTCAAACTGATGTATCTGTTTAACATTTTTATCAGGAATTCTACCATGTGGTTTTAAAGCTTTGAGAGAGTAACTTAATCTTATTAGGCTTGGATTGGCATGCCTCGACATGTGGTCAGGCTGGTGTTCTCAGAAAAAAATCCTGTCAGTTGTTTCGCTTGATGATGGTGATAGGCACTGCATAATGATTCTGTGCATTCTTTCCACCACATGCTCTCTCAAAAAATGTAGCAGATCTTTTAGGAGCTTTCATTATTTTGTCTTTGAAAGTCACTTTCCTGACAGACATTTAACTCTGAAGAATGTCTGGGCACCCTGGCCTGTACAGAATACCTTACACTCACTCAGCAGTTCTAATAATATGTGCATCATAGTTTTGTTTTCATTCCCAGAGAAAATTTTAGTCCTGATTGCCGTGTCCATCACCTGAAGTAATATCTGACTTTCAGACAGGACACGCTGTCTGAAAATTTGATCCTATGAATGTACCAGTGAGAAGGCAGTGAGAGTCCTACCTACTGGGTGTGCTAGATATTAGTGCTGAAAATTAAGTATAGAATAATACTTAAGATTATTGAAGACAGCGACAGCATAAGGAGCTCTATTTCCCAGATGAAATCCCTGAAATTGGGTCTCTAAGGACCATCTCTAAACTTACAACATGGTTCCTCATGCTGACTGACCTTGAACTTCTTTTATAAGCACTAACTCAGGCACTGCTTGGCGTACACATAAAAGCATGCAATTGCATACACATTAAAGCTTTATGGAATTTCATCGGTCTACCCCAAATATCAGCTTCAGGTCTGAGTTATACTGGTATTTTGGGGTTTAGACACATTGCAGATAAGATGAACACAAAAATTGGGAAATGTGTTTTTAAGATTGCAACAATTACCAACTGGATTTTAGAGTACATATAATGTTTGAAACTTCTGATGCATTTAATATTTTCTTTTCAAACATCTTATATGTATTTTAATAAACATAGCCATTAGTAGGCACATCCAGTGAAAAAGTACTCACTCAAGTTACCTTACAAATGCCATCATCAAGCATTTTGTTTGATGGAGATCATAATCTATATTTCTTATCTGCAGGATTCCTATTTATCTTTTGAATTAGTCTCAGTTTTTATATTCCAGGAATATTTCGTGTGGTGTTTGCTGTAGATTAAAGCCATGATAGAAAGATTTATATGAGTATAAGCTCTTCAAAAATTAGATATGCTCTATGCCATCTCTTTTACTTGACAGGCTCTGGATGCCTGGTTCACAGGAAGACAAAAGACCCCATTTTTCCTGGCTGATTTCTGATGAACAGCATTGATGAAACCGCAGAAACCTGAAGCTGCAGCTGGCACAGAAAATCAGGCATTCAGGTAATATTAAAGTCTCTGCATAATGTTATCTCATGTATAGTGTTACATTTTCAGTCATGCTTTTTGAGCAGGGAAGGAACATATATTGCCAACAATCCCTGCTATCAAACTGGGCTTTTTAAAGCATACAGGTCCTGATCTGCAGTGATTTCTATACAAATAGATGACTGTGCAGAGCGCCAGTGACTTATCTATGGCTGCAGGGAATCTGTCTGCAGGGATGGGGCCACAGGCTGATAAAAAAAGCATTAATGGAACTCCTGCTCATGCCCATGTCAAACTGAGGGCAATAAGGCATTTGATCCTCATATGTAAAAACTTAATGTTAAGTCAAAATAGCTTCAGTCTACTCCTTATCACTGATTTTTATATTTTTTTCATTAATTGAGACTGTAAGTGCCATCTTACCGCGACACTCACAATCAGTAGTTTCCAAAAAAATTGTTTTTCCTCTACTACTACTTTTTTGCTTGAAGTACTAAATTTTGACTTCTCTATCTCTGCCAGCAGTTTTATCCCTCAGGAAATACTCGTCAAACGTAAAATCTGTCATCTTTCTAAACACAAGTACAGTGTGCACTTACGAATAGTGCATCAGAGAACTGGGACAATGCTGCTACCTAATTATTAGAGTGATTAGAAACTCACTGACACTTTTGATTCGTTTTCTACTCTTCTGCACATATTAAAGCAGAGTGTTAAAAATGCCTTGATGTTCATCAATATCTGTTTTTAAACATTAATACTTGCAGGGACCACTTTGATATCAGCCTAATACATTTTTCAGACACAGGTTTAGATCATCATAGATTTTATTAGCACATTTTCAAAAAGACAATTGCAAGCATAATGGGAATGCTGCTTCTCCATTTCAGAAGCTTTGAAGACTGTGCATGTCCTTTAACAGCATATTAGCAATTTAAAAAAAAAAAAAAGACTCTGTTTATTAGTTCTCATTTTGCAAAGCTCTTTGAACATCCACTATGACGTGCACATGGAATGCAAAGAGTTGCTGGATCCTCTATGGAGGGCAATTCTCTTATCACATGCCATAGTTTCTATTTCTCATCATGATGATTTTAGACTTTCTTGCCTAAAAATTGTACTGCTTATCGCTGCTGAGTTCAGCTCTTCTCTCTTCACTCAGTGACACAAACCCTTTAAAAATATGTCATAATCTCCATGGCAAATAATCATAATATCATAAAGACATAGTTTATATGGCTCTACTCTCTGCAACTTGCCTCAGGTGTAGGATTGACATTTATGTCCTCTGAAGGAATCTTCTCACATTAGGAACTTCTTTCCTTTCCTGAAACGTGCTTTGTGTTAGTTTTACTTCCACAAGTGTTTAATTATTCAAACAAGTGTTATGCTGAATCAAACCACTACATGTATGGATCACTGGCAGGCAATGGGAGCAAAGAATTAATTAGTGGACCTTTAATTAAAAAAAAAAAAAAAAGCCTAATAAATACAGCGAGGGAAAAACAACTGATTTTCACAATTTCATCAATTTCACGTGCTTGCAATTTGTGCCAATATGTATTTTTAGGATCTTTATCTAGAAAGAATGTCACAGCTTTTGGTTAGTTAAAATGATACACTGAAATATAGGATTCCTGTTTGGTTCATTTTATATTATGCACCAAGTCGTCTTTGGGTCTGAGAAAGAATGAAATAAACCAAAAAGCCAAACCACAAAAGGTTGTTGCATTTGGGAGCTGCACTGTCAGATTACAAAACAGCTCAACCACTTTTCATACCTAAATTTGACTGCGCTACGCAACAAAAGGTCAGCACTTGCCAACCTCCTAATGAAAAAGACCCAATTGGCGAAAGGTGAAAAATTCTCTGAAACAGTTGATGGCCACGTGCAGAGAGACACCTTTGTCGTTGCTCAGGCTGGATTCCATCCCTTAGATGATTTACAGAGAAAGTTTATCTTCTACCAGTCCTTGTTTGTGGTCATATCTCCATCTGATGGTCCGGTCTCTTGAGGAGCTTAAATGGTGCATTGAATTAAGTGCTTAAAACACATTTTTACCAGAGCTCCAGTACTGTTTCCCTGTGAGTGTGCATGAACTGTCTAATGTTTGTTGCTGCTGTCGGCAGCATGTCAAGTTGCACGGGGAATGCCAGAACAGCAGCAGCAGGAGATATGGAATAGTCTCTGGAGGAGAACACTAACAGTATTTGCAGATCTTTGAAGTATCTGCCTAAGGCGATAGCATATCGGAGTGCGTGACTGAAGATAAGTATAACACACGCAGGGGAGAGGCCAAAGTGCCAGGCTGTGAGGAAAAACTACCAGCTGAAATGTCCCACAGCACCAGTGTCCCACTCCTCCCTCTGGGGAGTACTTGCCAGAGAGCTGCCCACCAGTCTGACCAGCCAGGGACGGGATGTGAGGTGACAGAAAGGGAGAAAAGTCCAAGAACACGTTTGTTGATGAGGCCATGGGGAATAGGAGTTGGGGTTCTGTGGTGTAAACCCCATAATCTCTGTGTGAGATTTGGGGGGGTGGGCTTCCTACCTCAGAGACACAGAGCAGTTTGCCCCCGTCCAGCTACCCTCATGTCATGTGTTGATTGATAATGGTGAGTACTAGGAGTGGTACAGTCAGCACTTGTGCAGTACAAGTACAGAGATGACTGTCTCTTTCATGTTTGGTCCTAACGGAGGTTTTGAGGAGAGATCTTTAAAAATCTTCCACAGAGAAGCCCATATCCTTTGAAATGCTGCCATCAGTGGCCTTCCAGATTCAGGGCATTCTCTGAAAGTGGTAGCTTGAGCCTTAATGACTTTGAAGAAGGGGACCCCAGCTGAGAGTGTTTGACAACCCAGAAGGAAGAGCCACTGAACTCAGCATCGTCAGGATCAGGCCTTGGCTAATTGGCCAGTAGCCTAAAGGCTTGTGTCACAATTTGATATTGTTACACCTTTCCTGCTGATTTCCTTGACCTCGTTACTCTCTTTTTGTAGAATCACCAAATGTGCAATTTGGCTCATTTACTTATAAAGTGTAATTGGGGCTAATGATAGAATGGGCCTTTTTTCTTCTTATGTGATAAAAAAAAAAAGAACAAGCAGCTGGAAAGTAGGTAAATACTTCTCAGGGTGTCTGCAATTACACAGCTGAGAAGCACTGCTGGCCCTCACGTCACTCTGACTGTCACAGCTGTATGATCCACTAATGATAAAAACAAACACTCTCCCCTTCCACTGTTACCCTCTGGAATGAGAGCAGGATGTTGGAGGTGGTGTTAAAATGCCTACTGTGCCTTTAACGCTTTTGTGATGCTGAGAGCTGATGAGTGTTTGCAATTTCAAAGCCCTTTTTGAGTGTCTAACCGGTGAAATAGAGATTTTTATTTTTTTTTTAGCTTTACATTTAGAATGCAAAGCCCACCCAAGCAATTTGATTGTTTTTACAGCCTTCCTGAAACGGTTGCAATCTGTGTGACAGGGGGGTGGGAAGCAGGAAAATTGTTGGGGAATTTTGCTGCTACAGCTCAGCCTGTTTTGTAGTCTTTGCTTGCAATTTACTGCAGAGACAGTTCTCCGAGATCTAATAAGAGAAGATTAATTTTTTGGTATTTAATTTAGCTTTTGTCATCACTTGCACAGGATGAATTCTAAATAATTGTTGAGAATGCAGTGGCCTTGAGTACCCATAAGTCTCAATGGATGGCATTGGGCATTGGGCACTGGTGCCACTTGGCAATACTGGGCACGTGAGAGAAATGCGATGAGGAAATAATATCTAGCTGGGCAATTTTCACATATTTACAGCTACTAGAGAGGCCACTATTACTGCTTTCTGGTTTGTTTTCAAGACATCATAGAGGGCCAACTGCTAAGGAGCATTGCAACAAAGACTCTGGTCTCAGAAATCACTGAATACAGAGATGCTCAGAAGTGCTTCAGTGGGGCATCTTGCTTGCCTTGTGCCAGAACACTCGTGGTGTTCTATCTTGATCAGGAAAACTATTGGCAAATATGCTTATATTTCAAACTAGGCTAGAATTTTCAGCACTAAAAATTATTCATTTCCTCTGCGTTCCTTCACTTCTGTTACATGAATCCACTGTGCTTCAAGATGGTTCTACGAGACTTGTCCTTAAACTTTCTAGGTGCCTCAGCAAAGGAGCTAATGCAACCTGGAGAACCTGTTTTCTGCTCTGAATCAAAGACAAGGATGAATGTCCAGATCTTGGGGTTCTAATTTAAAGGAGGGACCTCTCAAGAGACTCGAGATTTAACGCTCTGCTCTCGTGCTATTTTTAATATTTTGATTGATAGAGTTGACTGACCAAGGAAACAGGTGGTCTAAGTGTATTTCCTGAGGGTTTTCTTATTGTTTGGGAAACCTGACCTAGTTTCTTCATCCTTTTTACTGCTGTTTAAGCTTAACAAATTGGATGGCAGTGTTGGTCACCAGGAAAATATAGGAGCTTTTAAGATTTTTTCATTGCTTATATTTGGTCCTTATAGCAACTGGGGGAGGGGTGGTGGCTGACTCTTCTATTGTCCTTTAGAGATGCCGAGAGGGAGTAAAATAATACAAAGACATATTTTTATGAAAAGAAAAATCTGGATTGGAGTTGTCCAATTACAGATGACTCTTAACATCCAATAAAATACCTTTCTAGTTCTACAAATTGCAAATGAAGTGTATTATCATTCTCTGGTTCCTTAATGGAAAGTGTGATACCAGCTTATTGAAGTAAATCCTCAGTATTGCAGGTCTGTAGTCAGTCTTTAAATAGAACAAAGTGAGTCAGACTCAAATAATTATGTTTGGAACAAAGAGATTTGATTACTCAACCAGAAGCCTCTAGCTTTTAACTCAATACTGTAATTTTGAATCTGCACTTGTAGTGATCACTACAAATATTGCTTCATAGTTTAGTCTTCTAGAACTCTTGTCAGGAACCAATTACAAAAGGCCAGCTTTAGAACAGGCGTAATTAAATGGAGTGGAACAATACCAATGATGCATTAAGTTCAAGACTACACTGAAGTCTAAACAAAAATATTAAATGTGCAACTGTTTCTAATTATCTAACAAGAATAAAATAGTATGTGGAGATTTCTAGAAACTAATAAGGACCTATGACTCTTAGAAAGCCCCAAATCATTGACTGAAATAGAGTAAATATTCCGGTTGGCACAGTTTTCCCCTCCATTATTCCTTGCACTGTACAGATTCCCGCTTCTCTAACTGTTGTGACAGGCAGGAGAAATGTAAGTTCCTATTTTGCGATTGGATAAAAGTTCTCCCATTCTGCCACCAGATTCCTTTATGTCCCAGAGTTATCATATCTTTCAGTATTGAGACACTGCAGTCTTAGAAATCTGGAACAACTGCAGATATCAGTGCTAGTGACTGCATGCCAAAGGAGAAAGAATACCATCATCATCGTATCATGGATTAGCTACTCCCTGTATACAGACATAGTGACCCTGAAACTTGCCTAGGAAGTTGGAAGACTAAGGAAACCCTCAACATTTGTGGAGTTCATAGATGAGATGTTTCTCCATTTATTTTGCTAGGAGAAGGGGGGAAGGCATGATTTGGTAGTATGTTCATAGCTTACCTTCTAGAATATGAGCAGACAGTGATTATGATCATATTTTTTGGTAGTAAAACCACATGGAAATCTACCTGAAAATCTACAGGCTCATTTCTTTTTCCGACATAATGTAGGATCTCATGCTTTCCACTAATGACTTTCTACCAGGCTGAATGGCTGTGCCAGCGTAACTGCATAGAAGAGTTAAGGATTCATTGAGCCAGAAAGGTGTCAGACCATCTACAGTTCTTGCTGCCAACTCCCTCAGTGGGGTGACTTAGTTTGCATCCTGTTCTGAGGTGCCTTTTACTTCAGGCTCTTCAGGACATCATCTGAAAGATATGTTTGGTATTGTGCTTCCAGGTGCATTTAACAGCTGCTAAGTTCCTCTCTGAAGCCGTGCCAAAAATACAAATACCGCTTTGTGAATTGTGGACCAAGGTTATGAAAAGTAGGGTATAATGAACGAGGTGATCAGTTGATAAGAGTAGATTATAGGAGCTACCCATGAGTGACCATGAACAAGAAACAATTGAGTTTTATTAGACTTTTTAGGTTTTCTAAAGTCTAGTAGAATATTTGGTGTGGGTTATGCTTTCATTCTGTGCATGCTTTTAGTTTGAAAGCTCACTGTTTCCTGGTGGTAATGTAATTATGTCTAGTGAGGAGTAAAAATTGAAAACACACATTGTGTGTGGAAGATTAATTGCATGAAAGATTAACAAAGGCCATTATAAATGCGAAAGATAGTTTGGTAGGAATTTCTTGGATTAAGCAATTAAATGTTCTCACCATAACTCTAATTGTAGGGTATTCACTCTTTCTGGAAATATGGTATACATGAGATCGTAATTTTCCCTAGTAGAAACCTTGAAAATATTTTGATTATCATAAACTTTGAAGTTTTGTAAGCCGTATCAGAAATGGACAGTGAGGTGGATTGAGAGTTGACTGAGTGACAGAGATTAGAGGATTGTGATCAGCAGCAGTGCATGGTCCAGTCGGAGGCCAGTGTTCCCCAGGTAGATAAAGAGGTAGTAAAGAGCCTTTCACATCACTGCAAACAGAGTGAAACACCTTGGAATTTTGTTAAGTATGATGGGAAGCCTTTGGAGGGCTTCTGATTGAGACTTCTGGAAGACATCCGCACTGTTTTCCCAACTCCTGGATTCAGAGGCTTAAGCAAAAGACCACTCTCAGCCTCTTTGAGACATCAGCAGTTTGTGAAGCATGGGTAGGAACAGTTGCAGCTACCTAGGGAATTCCAGTCCAAGAAAGAACCGTGCAGGTTTCTTAATTGCTTGTATTCATCAGTTGGAACAATTTACATTGCAACACTTGGCCAAGTTATGGTTTTCTGCCTTGTCATCAGCTGTACAGCTCGCTGAGTTTCTTCTGAGCTCCCATAATTTGCAGTCTGGCACACTAAGGTAAACTATAACTCGCGTTCTGTATGGCCTGTAAACACATGCTTTATTTCAAGTGCTTGACTAATCCTATCACTGTGCAGCAAAGCAGTTGAGTGTGTGTTCATCTCCTTGAAGTTAGTGGGAGTTGAGAACAGAATTTAGATAAAATGTGTACCTAAGTGCTTTGCTAAAGCTGTACTCAAATGAGCTCCTTTTGTGCAGTCTTTTCTGTGAGGCAGGCAGTCTGCTGTATTCCAGTTCTATAATTCCATTTTGTCAATAAACTGGAGGAATTATTCTCAGATGTAAATTCACATAGCTCCAAAATGTGTTGGTTTCAAAAGCAAATAGTAATAGTTAGCGTTGGATTCACAATGAGTAGTCGGCAGATGGAGAAAAATAAATAAATTTCTACTATTTCTATAAACATAAAGCAATGGTTGCATTTATATTGTCAGCTCTAGCTAATTTTGTACATGAAAACCTTCTAGAAGGTTCATGTAGCTCTTTTAGCCTCTTACAGTTAGAATTTCTTAACTTTTTCTTTATGAATAAAATAGTTATAGAACCATAGAATGGTTAGAGATGGAAGGGACCTTAAAGACCATCAAGTTCAACCCCCTGCCCTGGGCAGGAACACCTCCCACCAGAGCAG